>ML807397.1:35088-76590 GCA_009831015.1 Picea engelmannii
TCTCATATGTTTTCTATCGACATGGATGGTTGTGACATTGTGTTGGGTGCAGACTGGCTAAGGACTTTGGGTCCCATTCTCATGGATTTCAAGGAATTAACCATGCAATTCGACCAGGAGGGTCAAAAATATAAGTTCCAAGGCATCACCTTCGGTTCACCAGAAATCATTAGTTCTCATCGCATGGAAAAGATGCTAAAAAAAGGTCATTATGGTGTTATTTCCCAACTCCATGCCATACAGGCAACTAAGACACCCTTTGTGTCGTAAGACCTCCAATCCATCCTCTCTAAACATCAAGTGGTATTTTCCACTCCCTAGGGACTCCCTTCTTCCCTTGGTTCTCATGATCATTCCATTCCCCTTATACCAGGAAGCCTCCCTCCCAATATCTATCCTTATAGTCACCCATTTAACCAAAAAAATGAAATTGAGAAAATGGTTCAAGAAATGCTCAACGCATGCGTTATCCACCCTAGTACGAGCCCTAACTCTTCTCCTATGGTCATGGTCCTAAAGAAATAAGGTTCTTAGTGCATGTTTCCTGACTTTCGCTCCCTCAACAAACTCACCATTAAAAACAAATTTCCCATTCCTATCATTGATGACCTCTTGGATGAATTGAGTGGTGCCCAGTTCTTTACTAAACCTGATCTTCATTCTCGCTACCACCAGATCCGTATGAAAGAGGCATACATTCCTAAGACTACCTTTAGAACTCATGAGGGCCACTATGAGTTTTTGGTCATGCCCTTTGGATTTTGTAATGCCCCCTCCACCTTCCAAAGCCTCATGAAACATGGATTTCACCCCTTTCTCCATCATTTTGTCTTAGTTTTCTTTGATGTTATCCTCATCTATAGAAAAACCTAGATAGAACATCTTGCTCATGTGGACCGAGTTCTTCATCTACTCTATTAGCACCAACTTTTCCTGAAACATTCTAAATGTTCTTTTGTCACCTCAGAAGTTGAGTACTTGGGCCATCTTGTTGGCAAGAACAATGTCATGTTGTATCCTAACAGGTTATTATCGCAAGTTTGTTAAGAATTGTGAAAATATTGTGGCACCTCTCACGACACTCCTTAAAAAGAATTCTTTCACTTGGACCCCAGCAGTTGTTCAGTATTTTCAAACCTTGAAGATGGCCATGTGCACCACTCCAGTCCTAGCCCTTCGTGATTTCACAAAGACCTTTGTCCTAGAATGTGATGCTTCAGGAAAGGTATTGGTGATTTCCTTATGCAAGAGGGTAGGCCTTTGGCCTTTACCAGCAAACAACTGTCTAAACGAAATTTGGGCAAATCAATCTATGAAAAGGAAATGTTGGTTTTTTTGCATGTCATTGATTTGTGGCGACCTTATCTATTGGGGCAATGCTTCCAAATTAAGACAGACCATCAAAGCCTCAAGTATTTTCTAGAACAACGCATTTCCTTCCCAGAGCAACAAAAATAGGTGACTAAGATATTTGGATATGATTATGAGATCATTTACAAGAAAGGAAAAGACAATGTGGTGGCTGATGCACTTTCTCGAAAATATGAAGATGAAGGCTCCCTTTTCTCTCTCTCCTTCATTGTACCATGTTGGCTCCAAGCCATTCGCCAGGAATGGCTACATGATCCCAAAAGTCTGCATTTGATACAAAAATTGCAATCCAATTCTCCATTTTCCCCAGGGTACTCATGGATCCATGATGAGCTTCGATACAAAGGCCATTTTCATTTAATTAAATAGTCAAAACTTAAATCCACGGTGCTTTATGAGCTTCATGCTACACCCACAGGTGGGCACTCCAGGTTTACCAAAACCTATGATAGGGTCAAACCTTATTTTTTCTGGGATGGTATGAAACAAGACATTTGTAATTTTGTGGTTGAATTTGATGTGTGTCAACGCAACAACGGAGAAACAGTCAAATCTTCAGGCACACTGCAACAGCTTTCGATTCCACCTACTATTTGGAGGGATATATTTATGGATTTTATTACAGGCTTACCTAAATCAGGTAATAAATCAGTCATCATGGTGGTAGTTGATCGCATTTCCAAGTATGCTCATTTTTGTGCTCTTCAACACCCATTTACAGCATCCACAGTGGCTCAACTTTTCATGGATCAGGTCTTCAAGCTTCATGGCATGCCGCATTATATTGTTTCTAATCATGACCCAACTTTCACCAACAATTTTTGGCAAGAACTATTCAAGCTACAGGGCACCCAATTTCATCTAAGCACAGCTTATCATCCCCAAATGGATGGTCAAACTGAAGTTGTCAACAAGTGTTTGGAAACATATTTGAGGTGTTTTTCATCGGAAAAGAAAAATCAGTGGGCTCAATGGTTACCCCTAGTTGAATGGTGGTACAACACTTCATATCATACAGCTACATGCATTACTCCTTTTGAAGCGGTCTATGGACAAAATCCACCTTTAGTCCTCTCATATTTACCAGGTGTCTCGAAGGTCTGGGCAGTTGACCAAACCTTACAGTTAGAGAAGCTATTCTTTGTACCCTCAAAGAGAATTTGTTCATGGATCAGAATCGCATGAAGAAACAAGAATATCAACGTCTCTCTGAACATCAATTTTTTGAAGGGGATCGAGTGTTTCTTCGACTGCAACCTTACAAGAAAAATTCCCTCAAGGTCAACCATTTTCAGAAGTTGGTGCCCAAATTTTATGGTCCTTAAACAGTTCTCAAGCATGTGGGACAGGTGGCCTATCAGTTAGATTTTCCCAGTCACTCTAATCTACATCTTGTTTTTCATGTTTCATGCTTGAAGAAGGTGATTGGAACTAAGTGCCAAAATCAAACCAACCTTCCCAAGTTGGATGAACAAGGCTCCATTCGGCTACAACCACAAGCAGTTTTGTACCAGCGTGAGTGTCTCCTGTGTCAGCAAACCATCAAGGAAGTGTTAGTCCAGTGGAAAGATACAACTCCAGCAGATGCCACTTGGGAACCAGCTACCATTCTACAGCAATTCCCACATCTCAAGCCTTGAGGACAAGGTTGTTTTTAAGGGGGTGGACATGTTAGGAACCTAACCCCTTACGTAGGTAGAACAATGTATTCTGATGTAATAAAGGTCAATACTAATAAGGCCTTGAAATAAGGTAGAATAAATCGAATGTAAGAAGACCTAATAGAAGCTTTCCCTTCTAGAAGGATCTTCCTCTAGATGGTTCTCTTGATAGACATATTTAGTATAAATAGGAGTCGAAGGTATGTGAACCCTATCTTGGATATTATTGTAATAGGCCTCTGCTCGACTGGAGGTTTCCCCCTCGAAGAGGCCCATGAACATTGCTCTCAGTAATTGAAGTGCTCTTTCTGGTTTTATTTTGTTATCATTTCAGTATTATTTTGGTGTTATTATAGTTATATTGTTGTTCATCTGCCATTTCTAGCAATTTATTTATGTTCTGCATACTTTTTATATCTAGAATATTACAGAAATACCCAAAAGTTTTATGAATTCACCTACCTAATGAGATTGAATTAGTTGGGGTGCTCTCATGTCATTGGATTTTCCTTGGAGAGGTACATGAAAAAATTGAACGGGTTTGTTCGGCAAAGGGTAAAACCGAAGGGATTTATGGCAAAGGGGTACATAGTATACGACTCATTCTATTATGTCATTGAGTACATCAAGCAAATTGATGACACAGAAGGGGCAGTCGTTTGGGACGACCATCAAGATGAGGACAAAAGGGAAGGGGAGTAACTCTAAAAAAACAAAAAAAGTGCTGAATAAAGAGTAAGACAATTATATTTTGTCAATTTAGTACATAGAAATTGTTTACATTGAAGTTGATAATATATATTTCATCCCATGCTATTTGTTTGGAATTACTTTATACATCAACAAATTTAGAAATTTTGATGCCATCAATAAATTCGTTCTTTAAGTTGATAATTGTATTTGATCTCATTCTATTCATTTTGAATTTTTGTATACATCGACAAATTTTGAAATGGATTCCATCAATAAAAAAATTCTTTGCAACATAGAGGAAACATGACCATGGATCGCGTTGTATGAAGATAAAAGAAGGAAATGGGGCAATGACAGGAAAACATTTATATGGTTGAATGGTAGAATCATGCCTTATCCTGATCATTTAAAAGAAAATATGCCAAAAATATGTCCCAATAGTTGGGTGGTTGACCAGATATAAGAGAAATATGCAGTGTCTGGTCGTAACCCACATGGAGAAGATATGGATGCACTAAACATAGGGATCAGGTGAAAAAACTCTGTAATAACCTCTCTGAGTACCACATTTTATTTATAATATTGCATATTTGAATTGTAACATGTATTATGTTTTTATTAATGCTTCAGTTATTAGACATATGATACCACCCTTTGTTCGCATTTTTACAACTGCATTTCTTCCCATCTATGTGGGAATATGGACATAATTTGTGCACTGAGTATGTTGATGAATGCCACATCACACAAGATTGTGGAGTGGGGTCGAGTTTGACCAGTCTAGTCATGATAGCCATCGTGATGAAAACCTGATAGAGGGGAAGTTAGGTTACATTGGAAAGATACAAGAGATCATGTAAGTGGAATTTTCATCGTTTCCATGTGTTATTTTTTGTTGCAAGTGGTGGGATACCTTCGACCAAATAAATGTAAAGGAAGATCATGATAGTGGGCTAATATGTATTAACTCTAAAAAAATGTGGGTTGAAAGTAAGGAGCATGTTGATGGGTTTTAAATCCCTTTAGTTCAACAGTAGGAACCAAACCTACCATCGAGGCCCAATTAGACTCTGCAACATTTAATAGTGGAATGGTTCTCCAGATCTTGTGATCCGACCAATTAATCGATGGGATTTACGTTTTCTTGCAAAGGTGTCTCCTTCAATTGGGACTTTCTCTTTTTGTATTTTCTCTTAGGTGGGACCGAAGTAAGATTGTAAGCAAGTATAAACCAACTTTGAAACAAAATAGAATTAAGTTTAACTACTGGAGAAGAGGTTGAGCTTGGGATAACCCGCTACTCAAGCATGCAGACAACAATTCTATACCATAGACCTAGTAATAATACATTAACCATGTGAGCACCCAATTACTGTCTGAGATACTAATTATCAGAAAGAAAACACATATGAAATAAAAAAAAGGTAAGCAGAGTAATCCACCTACTTAATCATCCATCAAATGAAAACACAATGATTCATCTTCATCATTAAAGTAAAGAACAACAAAACATTGCACCAGATAACTTGAAAAATAGATTTAATTTCTCTTACTCATTACAGCATCATCCATGAGACGAGATAGGAAATACTTCTTCTCCACTTCCAATCACACATGCATTTGATGAAAATAACTCTATCTCTGGTTCAGAAGGACTTCTCAATTAAATCTAGCTTGGAAATAGTTCTTAACAAACCAAAAAAAAAAATCTCACAGCAACCATCGACCTCTAACTCATTGGTCGATGTTCTTATTTATAACATAAAATTCAACTGAAAATAATGTCTAAGTGTAGTTTGAACAAAACAAAACTCACCATGTGGTGCTCTTCTAACAATTTCTTTAACGGTCAACTCAAGATATCACTGGAAATGGTGACTTTTCTCATACTTTGACCAATTGATGAACATCTCCTCGTTGGTTTGGGCCCATGGAAATTTGTGTTGCTCCATTGGAGTCGCATAAATTCCTCTAACCTCCACCGCCTGCGCCCGGTACTTCACCAGACCAGTGTTTAACTGTTGTATCATAGTCTGAGCTCTAATCGGATGTTCCATAAATCGTTGCACATGTCTGGGCGTTGTGTCGGTCACCTTCTCTATCTCTTCGGCCCATAATGATTCAACTATGTCACACAAGTCGACAAAGTCATCGGGGGTGTCGAACTCGAGGACTCTAATATCCTTCATCGCCTGTTGATCTTCGGATTCATTGTCTCTCATATTTCTCAACGAATTTACGAAGCCAATTTTTCCCGATAGTCGAAGGGATCTTTTCTGCAAATCAGAATGAAAATCGTTTAGAAATCGCCTACAGAACAATACTCAGCAAAATATATGAAAAGCGTAAGCGGGAAGAAAACATATTGATGCATACCTGTAAAGCCCACTAAGTCTGGTTATTTGATACTTACATGATCTATGCAAACTTTAGGATTACCTACACTGTCTCTGTTAGCGTCGCCATTCTTCTTCAGTTAGGGTGGGTTACATCCGTGTGTCACAGCATGATAGATCAGGTACAAAAAACATGATATTGAAAGTCACACCAATGGCCAGTTGGCCCTTGGGGTTGGGAAAGGATGTCAGAGAAGAAAATGTGCCAAAATTATGAGTAGGTTCCAAAACGATTGAATACTGTCATAAGGGAAGTTGTTAAATGCTTCAGGTCAAGGCAGGTTGCTCAAACAAAAGCCGCATCAGCAAGTGCATCAATCATCATTAGTTAATTATGGAGTGACACATACCTATTGGCCCTCAAGACGAGATCCGCTCATAGGATCGTTCTTTATCTCCCCCGAGCCGGATTGGCTCTTTCAATTCCTCTCTAGAATCTCAATTCGATAGATCCACGGGTCCTTTTCGCAGCTCACAATTTCATGAGTTCGTGAGTCGTGACTCCCGACTCTTTCTCTCCAATCTCGTGATACCCGAGATCGTGAAATGGATATATCTCTTCTTTCGTCAGTTTCTCTATGTGTGACCACCGGCTAAGCTTCACATAAGCTCCTCTTGCTACTCGACACTTTGTGAGTTCAAAAGTTGAACTCTTGTGCTCTTATCTCACGAATCCCCGAGACGCGAGAAGTCAGTGGAGTGTTGACTCCCTCCTATATGTGACGTGTGTACGCTGGTCTATTTCCCAGACCCACCGTGTGGGTATGCCATGTGTCTCTTATGCCCAACTTCGGCACTTCACGACTTCGCTTCCCGAAGCGCTACCTTCGTTGTATCCCGACACCCAAAATGTCGAGATCCTGAACTCCTCGCTACTTCTTATCGCAACTTGTGACTTCGGGACTTTCAGAACAAAAGTCTCCACCTCTTATCCTCCGATATGCCAAAATGGAGAAATTCCAACACATTGTCAACGTGAATCTCGCGATGGAACATCCCACCTTTTTAGAGTTTTCAAACTTCGCAACTTCGCTAATCCTGATGATATGCTCTCGGTTCTCCGCCTCACAAAACCCCGAAATGCTCAACAAAGCCTTGACCTCTGTGTTGACAAGTATGCCACCTATCCACTATGTGTTGTCAGGTTCTTCTGCACCTTCAAACCTTTGAATACGCGATAGGCTCAGTGAGACTCTGATCCAACGGTCCTCACTTGACCTGGATCCTATGGCTTTCCTTGCTCCTCAAGATTTCACCACTCACGACTTGGAGCACCCAATCTTTGGGCTCTCACTTTGCGAACCTCCGAGTTCGCGATATCCCTAGATCTTTGCCACTTGTCCTCCTCCGATGGATGGCTACAATTTTTTCGCAACTTTGCCACTCGTGAAGTTGAAGGGTTTCTCTTTCTAACCTTCGATGTCTAAATCCCCGATAGAGAGGATCTTGTGACACATGTCCTTCCAATCAGACGGCTCAAATTCTTTCGCGGTTTCGCAACTTCGCCTTTCACAACCTCGTGAATATTAATACAAAGGTTTTAAACCTTCAACTCATGAATCCATGTAATGGGATTACACGAGTGATCCAATGGCCATTATTGGCTTGGATCCCATGGCTCGATTTCTCCTAAGCTTGCACTTAGAGAAGAAAAAAAAAAAAACTCACTATAACCTTCTCTCTCCTCTGCAAGATCTAACGGTTCTCGAAACCTCGTGAATTCTCCATGGAGAATTCTGACCGTTCAATTCCTCCTTAAAAATCCTGCGAAATGAGAAAGTATGCCTTCACGAAACTGGTCCACCAGCAAACCAACGTTGTTGCGCCTTCTTCAAATACTTCAAGGCACTATCTCTCTTGAGATTTTCTTCAACAGCTTCGAAGATCCTATCCCTCCTGAGCTTGATTGAAAAATCCTCAAGTCCTTTGGCGAAAATTCCTGCGTGCACTCTTTGTGGAAATTCTTCAAATACTTCCAAGTATTTGAACCTCTTTGACTCTACGCACTCCCTGCAATAGTAGTCCCTCGACAATTTCGCTCAAGTTGCAAACACTGATACTTCACTCGGACTACGCACTCCTTGCACGGCTCCTGTGCTTAACTTGCACTTCTGCAAGAATGAGAACAATGCTATCCCTCCTAAGATTTCAGAGATGAACTCTAACTTCCATCAACGCACACCTTGCAGACAATTTCACTGCACTCCTTGCAGGAAAACTCTTGCTTGAACAGAGAAACAATTGAAACGCATTCCTTACTCTCCCTCTCTTGAGATTTCATACATTAAATATGAAATCATACATTCACGCATCAAAGAAAATGCATAACAGAGAGTAGAAAACATATATCAATCAGCATGTACAAACACAGAACGCAATTGAACACCATGAGTCTGAACTAAAGATCTTTGTATTAATCCAGAACTTTTGTACATGGGTTTTTTTACTTTACACAACTCTCTGCTTCTTCTTCTCTATGCTCTCTCAATTGATAATGCTGCTAATGTTACAATGATACAAGTGAGGGTGTCTATATCCATTTTCCCTTCGGCTCCTAAAATTGTCTAATCTAATAATTCAAATCTACCTACTTACATTCATTAACATAAATGTCTCTTAGTCCTTCAGACGAGAGCAGGATGCTCAAGGTCTAATTACAGTCTACAAGTACACTCTTCCTTAATTATCTCATTTAAGTTTGGTGTATCCAACTTCAAAACATTTCAAACAATTTATCATGTGCCAAAATGCGTTGGAACTTGTCCTCCACGCTCGCTTGTTGTTGGCGATGCTCCTGCATCATACTCCCTCGCTTGAAAATTTTCATGGGATCCTGTCCATGAGCTCTCACACAGTCTTTCCATGTTTTTGAATCTCTGCTTCATTCTCCCAGCTGGCATATTCAACTGGATGTCCCTTCCACTTGACCATGTATTCAAAATATTCCTTTCGCCTGGTCCTCTTACTAACTATGTTGTCCAATATGCTTTCCATATGTGGCTTCTCTGCAACTAGCATCTGTTTAGTCCACTGAACCTCTGGTTGTTCATCACTTGTTCCTGCTTCCTCAACTTTGTATGGGTACAAATATGAGACATTAAATATCAAAGAAATTACGATACCATCGGGTAATTCAATCTCATAAGCATTTGCCCCAAATTTCTTCAAGACCTTACATGGTCCGATCTTCTTCATCTTCAGTTTGTTATATGTCCCCTTCGGGAACCTTTCCTTTCTCAGATGTGCAAGAATCAAATCACCAACCTCAAATTGAATTTTTCTCCTATGTTGATCTGCTCTGCGCTTATACTCTTGGCTCGAGTTCTGCAATCGCTCCTTCATCTAGCTGTGAAGTTCCCTCATCGCTTCTGCAAAATCCTTTGCACTAGCACTCCTAGTTGCATTCTGCTCTGAATCTTTCAATTCCAAAACTCCTCTTGGCTTCATCCCATAAACAATTTGGAATGGACTCTTCCCTCTGCTTTTGTTTAGTGAGTCATTATACGCAAATTCCGCCTGTGGTAGAATATTGTCCCACCGACTGTGGTGTTCTGTTACCAAGATCCTCAGCAAGTCTCCCAAACTTCTGTTCATAACTTCTGTCTGTCCATCCGTCTGAGGATGATAAGCTAAACTGAATGAAAAAATTGTTCCCATCTTTTTCCATAAGTTTCTCCAGAAGTGTCCCATGAACTTGGTGTCTCGATTTGAAACTATTCTCCTTGGTAAGCCGTGAAGTTGAATGACTTCTTTGAAAAATAGATTCGCAATGTGAGTTGTGTCACTGGTTTTCTGACATGGTATAAAGTGTGCCATTTTAGAAAATCTATCCACTACCACAAAGATTGAATCAAACCCTCTTTGTGTTCTCGGCAGCACCAATATGAATTCCATGCTTACCGCATCCCACGGCCTCTCAAGTATGGGTAATGGTTGATATAGGCCTGCATTTTGCCTCTTCCCTTTTGAATGCTGACAAATTTTGCATCTGTCCATGAATATTTTGATGTCTACTCTCATTCCTGGCCAAAAATATGACTCGTTTAACTTTGAGAATGTCTTTTCATGACTGAAATGCTCGACCAATCCTCCACTATGTTTCTCCTTCAACAAATTCTCCCTCATGGAGCATTTTGGAATACAAAATTTATTATCCTTGAATAGCAATCCATCCTGGATCATTTACTCTGTCCATTGGCTTCTGTCCCTAAGAATTGGATTCTCAGCTGCTTCATATGCCTCCTTAAAATCTGGATCATCTCTGTACATGTCCCTGAGATCATCAAAACCCAGTGTTTTGACTCTGAACTCCTGCAACAGCAAACATTTCATGTTCAAAGCATCAACAACTTTGTTAGCAGTTCCAAAAATATGTTTAATTATAAAAGTAAAGTTCTACATGTATTCAACCCATTTTACATGTCTTTGATTCAACTTCTCCTGTTGAGTCACAAATTGCAAATCATGATTGTCACTGTATAAAACAAACTCCTTAGGAATCAAGTAATGTCTCCACTTCTTCAATGCCTGAATAATATCATAGAACTCCTTGTCATATGTGGAGTACTTCATTTTCACTTCATTCATCTTCTTGCTGAAGTATGTTATCGGCATGTCTTCTTGGCTCAAGACTACCCCTATTGCAAATCCACTTACATCACATTTTACTTTAAATGTCTTTTTGAAATCCGACAACACCAAAATTGGTTGTTCCGTGATTTTCTTCTTCAACAAATTAAAACTTTTCTCAGCCTCTTCTATCCGGTAAAAAGACTTGTGTCTCTTCTTCACTGTGTCCATCATCAGTGCACTAATTCCACTGAAATTCCTGATGAACTTCCCGTAGAAACTAGCCAATCCATGAAAACTTCTCACCTCAAATATACTCTTCGGTGATGGCCAATTCTTAATTACCTCCACCTTATCTAGATCCATCCTCAACTTATATGCAGAAATAACAAAACCCAAATAAATGAGCTATGTCTTCATGAATGAATATTTCTTCATATTTATCAGCAGCTTCTCTAGTTGTAGCCTCTTCATGACTGTAGCCAAATATTTCAGATGCTCTGCCTCTGTTTTAATGAAAATCAGTATGTCATCAAGATACACAATGACAAATTTTCCGATGAAATCCTTCAGGACTTCGTTCATCAACCTCATGAAAGTACTTGGTGTGTTCATTAAGACAAATGAAATAACAAGCCATTCATATAACCCTTCATTAGTCTTGAAGGTTATCTTCCATTCATCACCTTCTCTCATACAAATCTGGTGATATCCACTTTTCAAATGAATCTTCGAAAAAAAATTGGTGTCAGTCAAGCAATCCATCAAATCATCCATTCTAGGCAATGGAAATCTATACCTGATGGTTATCTTGTTGATTGCTCTTGAGTCAGTACACATCCTCCAGCCTCCGTCTTTCTTCGGACTGAGCACTATCGGAACATCACATGGACTCAAGCTTTCTCTCAGCAACCCCTTGTCCATTAAATCATGGACCTGTCTTTTGACTTCTTAATTCTCCTGCGGTGTCAACCTGTACGTTGATTTGTTTGGTAAACTAGCTCCAGGTATGAGATAAATATGATGACTCACACTTCTGATTGCTGGCAACGAACGAGGTAGTTCGTCCACTACTATGTCAGCAAACTCTTCCAACAGTTTATGAACCTCTTCCGGTAAATCATCTACCTTTGTACCGGTTAAAACAATTTTAGGCTTCCTGACCACAATGAATTGTGGTTCCTCCTTCTTCTTAACCTCTGTAATAAGTTCCTTCCCACTCATGAGAAGTATAGTGTTGCTTACTTCAGGTTTCACCTCTTTGTCCTTAATTGGAAACAACATGTGAGTTCTCCCATTCTTCTCTAGGGTGTATGTGTTCTTCCTCCCATCATGAATCACATTTCTGTCATATTGCCATGGTCTACCTAGCAATAGATGACAAACATCCATGATAATAACATCACAAAGTATTTAATCTTTATACCCTCCTATTTTAAATTCAACTAAACATTGTTTAGTGACATTTACCTGATGTCCTTTTTGTAACCATGAAACTCTGTATGGGCTTGGATGTTCAATAGTCTCTAGCTCCATCTTTTCTACCATCTCTGTAGAAACGAGATTATTTGTGCTACCACTATCCACAATGACCTTGCATGCCCAATCTTTGGTCTTCCAAGCGGTCTGAAAAAGTTTTTTCCTTTAGACCGAACTCTCCACCTCCTTCTCTGGTGTCAAGAGAACTTTTCGCATCATCATTGATCTTTCGCCTTCAGCATCTTCTGCCTCAACATTCTGCCTTTGTGCTTCGGCAATGTGAGTTTCACCACCTTCTTTATTTTTGTCTGGACACTCATAAGATTTATGTCTGACCTTTCCGCATGTGAATCATTTCACCACTCCACCTCTTCCTCTTCCCCTACCTCTGGTACGAGGAAAAATGTTTCCATCAGCATATTGACCTCTTTGTTTGGTATGTTGCCCTCTCTGTAAGCTTGCACCTCTCTCAGTCTAAGTCTGAGGTTTCTTCCACTCTTCCTTGGGTTTTTGATTTCTATCTTGGGCAACTGATTTGCCTCTGGGTTGACTTCTGTCTCGACCTCTTTGACCTTTTTTTCGGCTCAGTTTCTCTTCAGCCTTTAGAGCCATCTGATAAGCATCTTCCACCGTTCGGATGGTCATCATGCTCATCTCATCCTAAATTTCATATCGTATACCATTCATATATCTAGAAACCTTTTCATTATTGCTTTCCCGATGACCTGCTCTGATGTTCAGCCTATAGAATTCTTTAGTGTACTCCTTCACTGACATCAGTTTCTATCCTAAATTATGCATTCTTCGAAACAGAGTAATTTGGTAATCCCTAGGAATGAATTTCGCCTTCATCTTCACGATCATCCTATCCCAACTCTTGATTTTTTTCTTGCCTTTGCAGCGTCTGTCAGCTTGTAGTTCATCCCACCACAATGTTGCATGTCCTTTCAATCTTGTGACAGCATGTTTGACCTTTTTGTCTTCATCGACATCTTCATAGTCAAAATATGTGTCCAGAGCTCTAATCCAATCTAGAAGCTCTTCTGCATCTAGGTTTCCTTCATATACTGGAATATCCATTTTTACCTTAGCACCCATTCTTGCAACAGCCCTAATCAGGCGTTCATTTGTTGCATCTTCTGTGGTGACTTCTTCTCCTTCATGTCCATCTTCATTTTCACTTTCGGAATCATTGACATCCCCAACACCAGCTGTGTGCCTCTATTTTATTTCCATGTCCATGACTCTGGCACATAGGTCATGTGTATCTCTTTCCATGGTTGGATTTGGCACCTGCCTACCCCTTCCTTCTGGCATTTCCCTATCCTCTGGTGGATCGGGGGTTTGTCTGTCTCTTCTTCTTGGCGGCATGGCTGAGATTTTCTTTCTCGCTTTCCATGTCTGAAGTATATAAACAGAGTCAAGCTCTGATACCACATTGACGCAGACCTATTGGCCCTCAAGATGAGATCCACTCATAGGATCATTCTTTATCTCCCCCGAGCCAGATTGGCTCTTTCGATTCCTCTCTAGAATCTTAATTCGATAGATCCACAGGTCCTTTTCACAGCTCACAATTTTACGAGTTCACGAGTCGTGACTCCTGAATCTTCCTCTCCAATCTCATGATACCTGAGATTGCGAAATGGATATAGCTCTTCTTCCATCAACGCCTCTATGCGTGACCACCAGCTAAGCTTCACGTAAGCTCCTCTCACTACTTGACACTTCGTGAGTTCAAAAGTTGAACTCTTGTGCTCTTATCTCACGAATCCCTGAGACGCGAGAAGTCAGCGGAGTGTTGACTCCCTTCTATATGTGACGTGTGTCCACCGGTCTATTTCCCGGACCCACCGTGTGGGTCTTCCATGTGTCTCTTATGCCCAACTTCGGGACTTCACGACTTCGCTTCCCGAAGCGCTACCTCCGTTGTATCCCGACACCCGAAATGTCGAGATCCCGAACTCCTCGCTACTTCTTATCGCAACTCGCGATTTCGAGTCTTTCAGAAAAAAGGTCTCGACCTCTTATCCTCCGATATGCCGAAATGGTGAAATTTCGACACGTGTCAATGCGGGTCCCACGATGGAACTTCCCACCTTTTTGGAGTTTTCAGACTTCGCGAATTCGTGAATCTTGATGCTATGCTCTCGGTTCTCTGCCTCACGAAACCCCAAAACGGTCAACAAAGCTTTGAACTCCATGTTGACAAGTATTCCACATGTCCACTATGTGTTGTTAGGTTCTTATACACCTTCAGACCTCCAAATGCATGATAGGCATAGTGAGACTCTGATCCAACGGTCCTCACTTGACCTGGATCCTACGTCTATCCTCGCTCCTCGCGATTTTTCCACTCGCGACTTGGAGCACCCAATCTTTGGGATCTCACCTTGCGAACCTCCGAGTTCTTGATATCCCTAGATCTCTGTCACCTATCCTCCTCCAATGGACGGATACAATTCTTTCGTGACTTCGCCACTCACAAAGTTGAAGGGTTTCTCTTTCTGACCTCTGATGTCTGAATCCCCTATAGAGAGGATCTTGTGACATGTGTCCTTCCAATCGGACGGCTCAGATTCTTTTGTGGTTTCGTGACTTGACCTTTCACAACCTCATGAATCTTGATACAAAGGTTTTAAACCTTCAACTCGCGAATCCATGAAATTCGATTACACGAGTGATCCAACAGCCATTGTTGGCTTGGATCCCACGGCCCAATTTCTCCTGAGCTTGCACGTAGAGAAGAAAAAAAAAAAAAAACTCACCATAACCTTCTCACTCCTCTGCAAGATCTGACGGTTCTTGGAACCTCTTGAATTCTCCATAGAGAATTCTGACCGTTCAATTCCTCCTTAACACTCCTGCGAAATGAGAAAGTATGCTTTCATGAAACTGGTCCACCAGCAAACCGATGTCGATGCACCTTCTTCCAATATTTCAAGGCACTAGCTCTCTTGATCTTTTCTTCGACAACTTCGAAGATCCTATCCCTCCTGAGCTTGATTGAAAAATCCTCAAGTCCTTTGGGAAAAATTCCTGCACGCACTCTTTGCGGAAAATCTTCAAATACTTCCAAGTATTTGAACCTCTTCGACTCTGCGCACTCCCTACGACAGTAGTCCCTCAACAATTTCGCTTAGGTTGAAAACACTGAGACTTCACTCGGCTTGCGCACTCCTTGCACGGCTCCTATTCTTAACTTGCACTTCTGCAAGAATGAGAACAATGTTATCCCTCCTAAGCTTTCAGATATGAACTCTGAATTCCATAAACACACACCTTGCAGACAATTTCACTGCACTCCTTGCAGGAAAACTCTTGCTCGGACAGATAAACAATTGAATCTCATTCCTTACTCTCCCTCTCTTCAGATTTCAGACATTAAATATGAAATCATACATTCACGCATAAAAAAAAATGCATAACAGAGAGTAGCAAACATATATCAATCAGCATGTACAAACACAGAACGTAATTGAACACCATGAGTCTGAACTAAAGATCTTTGTATTAATCCAGAACTTTTGTACATGGGTTTTTTTACTTTACACAGCTCTCTACTTCTTCTTCTCTATTCTCTCTCGATTGATAATGCTGCTAATGTTACAATGATACAAGTGAGGGTGTCTATATCCGTTTTCCCTCCGGCTCCTAAAACTGTCTAATCTAATAATTCAAAGCTACCTACTTAAATTCATTAACATAAATGTCTCTTAGTCCTTCAGACGAGAGCGGGACGCTCAAGGTATGATTACAGTCTACAAGTACGCTCTTCCTTAATTATCTCATTTAAGTTTGGTGTATCCAACTTCAAAACATTTCAAACAATTTATCATGTGCCAAAATGTGTTGGCGCTTGTCCTCCACGCTCGCTTGTTGTTGGCGATGCTCCTGCATCATGGAGGCTAGGGGAATCGATATGATCATACCACCCATCCTCCGCAATTCCTATCGGTTGTAACTCACATGCCCTGGATCATACCCGTCATACGGATGTGACATAATAACTCTTTAAAACATGTTGTCGCAAGGAATTCAGTGTTCCCCTACACATTTCAGCTCGTTGCCCTACTTCGTTACAAATTCTATATGTTCTAGATGTGTTCTACTTACCAGATGAGCTTATGCACCATAGGTGACTCATCTCGTGAGATCAATTCGATCAACTTCCTAGTTTTGGGCCTTTTTCAAATCCTCCACGCATAAGGTAGATACTTTGTCGCACCATGGGAACTCCTCAAAATCGAATATGGGGCCTGTGAGGTAGCCGAAGCACCAGGATTGAGCCACAAAATGCCTGGGACTCATGCTTATTAGCAGTAGGTGTTCCCAAGGCTTCAAAGGGAGGTTGTGAACTTCACACTGAAATGATGGTATCACCCTGTGCAGAGGCCGAAGTGGAAGAAGCTACATCAGAAGGGCACAATGTGGAAGTCACGCTTCCTCAACAACAAATATCATGGAGGAGAGGAAGGCCCGAGAAGAATAAAGAAGTGCAAGAGGAAAACCAAATCCTGATTGATTCACATGCACAATCATCCGCTGAGGAATTCCTAATGCGTGTTATCCAACTAGAGCCTGTCGAAACCATAAGTCGATGAAGTGGGAACCAAATAAGAAGGACAAAAGCCTCGGGTTCTAACGTTCGAGCACCTAGCCAGCAGCTAGAGCAGGCACAACTCGTCATAGCTGAACTCTATTAGGAAAATAGAGAACTACGAGGACATTTGGCATAAAATACCCTTGAGGTGTCAACACCTCAAGGCCATGAAGGGAATGCAACCTGTCTCAAGAGGCAACTTTGGAAGGTGCAAGATACAATCGTGCAATTGTGTGAGGCGTAAAGAGTGTCAGAAGAACAAAAGATGAAAACACCTCAGGGAGCGCGAAGCAGCTAGGAAGAAATTCCACATGCAGAAGAGGCATGATTGGAATACTTTGTTTTGCATTCTCAGGCATGACGCAGAACTTTAACAATTTTCCCTTTCTGTAAGGAGATTTTCATTTTCTTAATGTAACCAGGTTGGTTGGCCAAAAGGTGTAGGCAGTGTCTACAGTATGTAAACTGAGCTTGACAACAATCTAATATATAAAGTCTCAAAATTTTGATGAACGGGATCTAGTTATAGCGGTTGAATGCATCATTTCCTCTCTTAGCGTGTGTATATTGTGCTCTTTGTCCACATTTTCTTGTAAGTTAGCCCCGATTTCATACTTAGTGTTGCTTCGATTTGCTTCATTTTTTCATTGATATCCTTCTATGAAAAACCTCCAATGCCGATTGATTTCATCATATGGTACCGACGTGGCACTACTGACTTGGGATACAAGGTACTAAATATCGGAACTTAGCTTACCTGTAATGGTCAGACTCGGGACTTTGTTCAAGTCGAGTGCTTTAAGATAAAATTGGGACTGTCGATGCCAAAAAGGTATCGGAGGTCGGCTTTCGGCAATAAACCTATCACATGTGTTCCTTGTGAGTTAACGTCCTTGAAAAACTCTCGATACAGAAAATGATTCGGAAGTCGAGGATCAGTGATATCTTTCCTTTATTCGTGAAATGCCTACTATTTTCACTCCTTACCGACGCCGAAGGGAATCGGTTTTCGGAAATATCTTTGTGTGATGTTTGTCGCGAAAGAGCATCTTCTGTTTGTCGACGCCAATAAATATCAACAATCAGCGACCTTGGTTCTCTTGAGTGATTTATGTCACGTTCAATCCTTCCCGATGTCGAATTCCTTAAGCGCGTCAGGGAAAGTTTTGATTGTCAATTCTCTAATTTAGATGTTAGTCTTTTAAGTTATTGGTTTCCGCATGCTCGAGAAAAATTTGAAAGACTTAAATGGAAAAATAAATGATAAGCAGAGGCAACATTTTTTCATACTAAGGTCGAATTAGATAGTGCAACAGATCAAGTGGTACCCAAAAATTAAAATTTGACATAGACCTTTTAGGGTGTGTTGAGTGTTCAACAGAGCCTTGTGTTTTCCCAAAACATTGCAACCAAGTGTTTTTTTACCTAGATGTGTTGGATGGGGATTGGTGGTTTGTATTGAGACATGATCCGAGATCTAAACATCTTTTTGAGAACAGCAATGTTACAATGCCAAGCGAGGATAATCAGGGTGATGGAAACGAAGATCAATTTCATGTAAATGATTTGTTTGGACATTTATATTGTGGATGTGTCATTTTATTATGGGTATCTGTAATGGACAATTATGGTTATTTTTCCCTCATTTTATAATTATGTTGGATATGAAAAGTTAACAACCATTTAAACCACCATATTGAAAATACATTAAATAGACATACAAGCATAAGTTTGGTTTTGATATATTTTCATTGTCATATTTATTCTTTATTATAGAAAATTTATGTTGTATTGTATTAAAATATGTTTATGTTAACCTTTGAATTACTAAGCATTAATTGAGATATCACAAAGTTGGTGGCATACAATAGCAAAGATTTATTCTAAATTATATTTTTTTAACAAAAAATGAATATATTAAAAAATATTCAAACTTTTTTTTTTTTGAGAAAATCAAAATTCAAATAAACATATACTTACTTTGATATAACTTCTAAGGACAATTCCGACAAAATAACTTGGTGCAACATCTACAATACTTGTGGTGTACTTGGAATTACCAACTTTGATGGCATTCCCCACCTTAACTAGTGCAACTATCTTGTCCTTCACCTATTCCACTCCATCCTTTAGTTTTATAATCATATAAACTTTTATTGATATTTCTTTTCGCATTCTCCTTGAAATAACTGTCAATATAGGAAGGACAAGAAAATTCTAAAAGAGTCTCTTTCTAAAGGCTAGTCAGAATTAAGGAAAATTTTGATGATCCCTACTTATCTAAAAGTATAGAATCACTTGTCAACTTTACTAATTCTTAGAACACTAATTATAAAATGTTGGGATTCATAAAGTATGTATTATAGAAAAACATTTTGAAACCATTTCATCGAAAGTGTATAGATCAAAATGTATCATTATTCTCTATTTTATTATTTTAAATTTAATTGAATAAATTTTATATATTATAATAGTTGGATAATACAAATTAATAAAATCTTTGGAAAAAATAAATATTAATAAGATATAATCATTGTTATTTTAGTAAACAATTATATCATGACTTTGTCTTGTAATCTTTGAATAATAAAAAATAAAAAATAACATTATTATTACATCATCATCAACATTATCATTAGTGAATAATTATGTTATAATGTTATTATTATAATATATGGAAAAGACATAAATATTCAAATCACAATCATTTCACTCATCATATTTAAGTATTTTTGTTTCTAAATACGTTTAATCAACATATTGTATCTAGTTGGACAACAAACAATTCACCTTGAACAACAGTTAAACATTATATGGCATTAATGGTTATAACTTTTTGCAATCACAATCCAAATTAAATGCTTTCATAAAAGTAAAGTTAAACATTATATGGAAACTATAAATTTAAATGAGTGATACATATCAAATTTCACTTAAAAACGGAGAAATTATTTACAATGTTCGTCATTAGCATACTCATATTACATTTTATAAATTAAACAACAGCAACCACAACATTATATGAAAAACATAATATACATGAGCGATATATGTTAGGAAATAAGGAACAATTCCACACGAAACCTGGCAGAAGAGAGGAAGAAATATTTCAACAAGAAAGTAAAATACAAAGCGAACACACAGTACATAGAGAGTTACCCTCGAAACCCAAACTAGGAAAACCAACACTCCTTGAGCATTATGCTCTCTTGTTGTCTTATTCATTCAGAATAAAAGATCACATGCCTAACCTTGCTCCACACTTAAGACACAATCGACATCATACATTCTTTATTTACACAAAAGCAACATTGTAGCCAATTCGGCTTACATCTGCATGACCAGCAACCTCAACGATTATTGATTGGTGATTAGCCATTAGCTTTTACAAAATTACAACAAGATTTCTTTATAGGATTTACAGTAGGAAAAAAACTAAAGAAAGGGTGCCCAAAGATGGTTACAGATCCACACAGATCATTGGATACAAATCTCGTGAATCTTAGGATTCTGTTACAGTTGACTACCAAGTCGGATTACCAATCGACTACCAGTTGGCATTCATTCGGTCTTTAGTCGGTTGCCACATGTCTTCATGTCAACCTCTCGTCGGTTGACCTCTTCAACTTGTTGTCGGTGTCTTTGAATTTGACTTTACCCGATCGAACTACCTTTACCTTTGACTTGTTGTCAATGTCTTCGACTTCGACTTTACCTAGTCAAACCACCTCAACCTTTGAATTGTTGTCGATTCCCTCGACTTTGACTATCAGTCAATCCACCTCCACTAGACTTTCACTACAAAAGATATATCAACCCAACATTCTCCCACTTGTTTTTTTCTTTGTTGAAACCAGGAGATCTTTGAACTCTCGTTCACAGACCCAAGGAAACAATACCCATTACCTCTCTGCACCAAGAGAACTTCATGGCACTCATATACTTAGTCAAAGAGTCTGCTATGTTTTCCAACATGCCTACTTTCTCCAGCAACTTCTTTTTGTTTTCCACAATGTCTCTCACGAAATGGTATTGTACATCAATGTGCTTAGTCTTAGAATGGTAAGTCGGGTTCTTTTCCAGGAATATTTTTCTTTTATTGTCGCAACTTATCTTCATATCTCTCTACACAAACTCAATTCCTAAATACATCCTTTGCATCCATACTACTTCTTTACTTCCATGAGTGGCTACCATGTATTCAACTTCTATTGTTAACAAGGCTACGACCGTCTGTCACTTACTCATCCAATTGATTTCTCCACCGAAAATTTTAAACACATATACACTGGTCGACCTTCATCGATCCAGATCTCCAGCCCAGTCAATGTTGACATATTCATGTACATTTAATTCAGTGTCACCTCCATGTTTTCCTTGGTAGCATATATCATAATATTTTGTGCCACACAAATACCTTAATACTCTCTTGACAGTTGTCCAGTGCTCCTTCCCATGTGTCATCATGTATCTTCTCAACACTCCCACTGCATGGGAAATGTTTGATCGAGTACATACCATCACATACATTAGACTACCAACAAAACTTGCATATGGAACATGTTCCATGCCATATATTTCCTTCTTTGTCCTTGACATTGTTCAGCAGTTAGCCTTTCTCCCACAAAAATTATCTCCTTCATAGGTTTGGAATCCTGCATGTTGAAATGTTTCAAAACTATTTCAATATACTTCTTCTGGTTTAACCATATCTTTATAGTTTCTCAATCTCTCTTGATCTCCATTCCCAGAATGAAGTTCATTGCACCAATATCCTTCATGTTGAACTTGGAGGATAGTTTCTTCTTCACATCCTTTATTGTGTTCATGTTGTTTCTAATCAGCAACATGTCGTTGACATACAATTTTACATATATGAAATTCCCACCTTCTTATTTGGAATATATGTAGTGATCAACTTTTCTTCTCACAAACCCGAAACTAAGGATGTATGTGTCGAACTTTTGGTACCACATCCTTGGTGGTTTGTTTAGACCATAAAGGGATCTTTTCAGTTTGCACACCAAATGTTTCTTTCCTTTTACTACAAATCCTTTAGGTTGTTTCATGTAGATTTCTTCTTCCAAGTCCCCATGTAGGAACGTTTTCTTTACATCCATCTGTTCTATTTCTAGATCAAATGGTGCAGCTAGAGACATTATTACTCTAATGGAAGTTAATTTTGCAATAGATGAAAAAATCTCACTGAAGTCGACTCCTTCAACTTGGGAATATCCTTTCGCTACTAGTCGAGCTTTGAATTTCTCGACTTGACCTGCTGCATTCATCTTCTTCTTGAATACCCATTTGATATTGACGATATTTCTTCCACTAGGTAATTTGAATAAGTCCCATGTCTCATTCTTGTGCAAGGATTCCATCTCTTCGACCATGGAATCCTTCCATAGTTTTCCCTCTGTTGAGTTGAGTGTCTCCCCGACCGACATGGGCTCATCGTCAGTGGAAGTTAACATGAATGCGGAATGAAAGTCGAGCAGACTATACCTTTCGACTGGTTTACTTACTCGTTCTAACCTCATTACAACTAGGGTTGGTTGTTCCACCTCTTCTTATGATTCAGTCAACTCATCTAAATCATCCTCTTCATTCCTCAGTTCAAACCGCACCTTCTTGGGATTATTATTTGTTTGAACAATTTCTTCAAGCTTAGACTTACTTCCAACTTCTCTAAAGACCACATCTCGATTGTAAATTGTTTTCCTTGATGGAGGATCCCAGAGCTTATATCCTTTCATTCCTTTTTTGTGTCCAATGAAATACACTTGACTGCTTTCTTGTCTATCTTTCTCCTCATTTCCTTGGGAACATGCACAAATGCATCACAACCAAATACTTTGAGATGTGAAATTGAAGCCTTCTTACCATACCATACCTCATGTGGAGTCATGTCGACTAGCGCTAACAAAGGAGACATGTTCAATAGATATTTTGCAGTGTCGACTGACTCTGCCCATAATTCTTGTGCGAGCCCAACACCACTGAGCATGCTCTCTTGCCTTATCCATCAATGTTTTGTTCATTATTTCAACAAATCCATTTTTGTGTGGGGTATATGGTGTGGTATTTTTGCATGATATGCCATAATGCTTGCAGAACTAATCAAATTATTTTCCACAGAATTCACCACCATTGTCAGATCTTGGCACCTTAATATTCTTATATGTCTGGTTTTCTACAAGAGATTTAAACTCTTTGAATTTCTAGAAAACCTACGCTTTATTCCTCAAGAAATATATCCATGTCTTCCTGGAAAAACCATCTATTAAGGAGACATAATACATGGATCCACCAATTGAAGGCATTGAAACAGGGCCAAACACATCACTATGAACCAACTCTAGAATCCTCGTTGCCCTTGTCACTCCATATGGAACCTCACTCGACTTTTTTTTCCATATATACAATGTTCAAAAAAATCGAATTCTAAATTACATTCAAGAAAATCTTTGACCATACATTTATTATGCATAGGTTGAAATCCCTTTTCTCCAATATGTCCCATCCTCTCATGCCATAGCATGGTCAGATTGACTTTATGATGACTTGTTGAGTCAGTTTGAATTGACTCAACCCAATTCAAGTCGAGTCAAATTAAGGAACATCGATTTTGTTGCATCCAATCATATTGACACTCCCTAATAACTTGTATAGGGCTCCAATATGAACTCCTTTCATTAAGACCATCACACCTTTGACCATCTTACACGAATCCTTTTGAAATAGAGTGTGCACCCCCGCATCACTCATCTTGCTGACAAATATTAGGTTTCTTTCCAAACCTGGAATGTGTAGCACACTTGTAAGGGTTCTACTCCTCCCATCTTGCAATGTCAGTCAAACTCTTCCCCGTTAGACAATTTTGGTTGTCGAGTCGTCCCCTAAGAACACATTTCCTCCTTCATATTGTTCATATTCGCAGAACCATTCTCTATGTGGTTTCATATGATAGGATTTCCCTGAGTCAATCAACCAAACATCTTAATTTGAATGTGTACTAGTCGATCCCAAGTACACATCGCCTCCTTTATCTACAGTCATCTTTCTATCAATCGACTGCTTCTCGTTGAATCTTGTACTGACTTCCATTACCTTCGAATTGTAGTCTTTTTTGTGATTCCCAACTTTACCTCATTTCCAACATATTCTCATCGATTGAACAAGGGATTTAGATCTACCCTTCAACTTAGATTGTCTACTAGATTATTTTCCTTTATCTCTATCAATCTGTCAACCTCTCACCACTAATGCATCTTTGGTCAACCCTTCCATGTTCTTCCTTCTCATTTCTTCTAACATTAGAGATGCAACCACATCTTCTATCACTAATGTGTTTGTATTAATCCTTATAGCCATGACTAATCTATCCCAGAAGTCTGGCAAAGAACATAATAGGCTAACACATTTCTCCTCCTCAGTGATTTTAATATCCATAAAAGATAACTTGCTTAAAATGGTATTAAACGCATTTAAATTCTCAGTCACTGAATTTCCCTCACTCATCCTTAGAAGATACAATTTATTTCCGAGAAACAACTTATTTACCAGGGGATTTGATTGGTACAAGATTCCCAATGTGTCCCATAGTTTCTTGGTTGAATCTTCACCTGAGACATTCAACAGTACCGAATCTGCAAGACAAAGTCGAATCGTACTCCTTTCCCTTTTCTCGAGTTTCTCCCATTCTTCCATCGACATACCTATCGACATGTTACCTTGACATATTGTTGTCCATATTTTTTTATCTACAAGAATATCTTCAATTTTAATCTTCCAAAGCTCAAAATTCTGTCCATTGAATTTTTTGATCTCTATTCTCGAGTTTCTTGCCATTATTTAACACAATATTTAAATATTTATTACTTACGACTCTTACTAAACCTAGGGTTTAGCTCAGATCCAAGGTTGTTAAACCAAGCTCTGATATCACATGTTAGGAAATGAGGAACACTTCCACACTAAACCTAGTATAAGAGAGGAAGAAAGATTTCAACAAGAAAGTAAATGACAAAGAAAACACACAATACACAGATATTTTACCCTCGAAACCCAAATTGGAAAAACCAACATTCCTTGAGAGTTATGCTCTCTTGTTGTCTTCTTCATTCTGAATAAAAGGTTACATGCCTAACCTTGGTCCACGCCTAAGACACAATTGACATCATACATTTTTTTTTTACAAAAGAACAACCCTATATCCAATTCCACTTACATGACCAACAACCTCTATGATTATTGATTGGTGATTATCCATTACCTTTTACAACATTACAACACACCTTCTTTATAGGATTTACAGTAGGAAAAACCCTAAAGAAAATGCACCCAAAGAAGGTTTCAAATCCATGCAGATCATTGACTACAAATCCTGTGAATCTTGGGATTCTGTTACAGTCGGATTACCAATCGACTACCAATAAACATTCAGTCAGTCTTCATTCAGTTGCCACACACCTGCCTATCGACCTCTTGTCGGTTGACCTCTTCAAATTGATGTTGATTTCTTCGACTTTGAATTTAACTGATTGAACCACCTCGACCTTCGACTTATTTTCGATGTCTTCGAATTCAAATTTACCCAGTTGAACCATGTCAACCTTTGACTTGTTGATTCCCTCGACTTCGATCATTAGTCGATCCACTTTGACTAGACTTTCACTACAAAGAATATAACAACCCAACAATATAAATATGAATATACATGTCAAACATACGTCTCAACAAAATATGTAATAAACATGTCATATATAGATCTCCATTCAAATATAAAACAATCAGTATAAATGTTAATGAGTACCAATACTATCTAGGTCCACCACTACAGCCATGTGCATCGGTGTCTCTACTACCAGAGGTAGAGCCTCTATCAAGAACAACTATCTCATAAACAAATGTCGGCATAAGTGCAATATCAAGTGTCTTTATATCAATATCATGAATGTGTGCATTAACAATACCCGATGTGATCATAGTTTCCAAAGCATCAGAAGCTTGTGACACATGTGGAGCAAGAGGGGGATTGGTGGATGATGACACATGTGTACTAGGAGAAAAACAATGATCGATGGATGGTGATACAATCAGAGGAAGAGGGGGAGGAGGAGGATTGGACGTGGATACCAATTTAGACACATGTGGAGGGAAAACAGGAGGAGGAGCGGGATCAAATGTGGATGGATGATCGATAGATGATGCAGCCAAAAACATGTGGAGGATAATCAGGAGGATGAGGAGGACCATGTGGTGGTGTATATGATGTGGATGGCTTTGTTGATGAGCTATATGTAGTGTGATCATGAGAACCAACCTTCGATGTATCGATGAATTTGAGTGCACCAAAAATATGATGCATCAACATCATCATATCACGAAGCAAATGCATCCATGTAGTAGAGAGATCCTCTACCCGTAATAGGTCTCTAAGGGGTACATGTACCACTTTGTGTCTACTCATCATACGACATAGCTCATCCACCACCTCAAGTCAAACTCTCATATCTAGCCTACATGGCATGTGGGGTATTTATACTACTGGAGGTTGCTCCTCTGCCTCCTCCATTACCTCATCCTCATGTTGGGGAGAAACATCCCCAACATATGTGCCAATATATGCAAAACAATAGATAATAATTATAATATAATTGAAACAAAATGCTACAATAAACTACATCTGCACTAAATAAGATATACAAATATGCAAATAGATTGATCAAAACATAATGATAATATTAAATCTCTCATTTTTTCGCTCCATTGATGTAAATCATATGTTTGGACATCCTCTCCAATATATCCCCGCATACAAGTACTCTACAATATTGAGGACATTATCATCCTTCCTAGACAATAAATCAATAACCGCCCTTCCCACCGGAGTAATGAGATACTCGGACAAGCCCCTCTTAGGCATCAATTGCACCCGCATGCGCATATGTGCATCAAACATAGGCCTAGAAGGAAAGCAGGGTACCACTAGCCAAGTGGCATGAACCCTATCAAAAAATATTGTATACAAATCATATGTGAATGGGAAGAATCTCGTCCTAGACAAAACAGAGTGATAGTGATCTAATGCATGACAAAATTGTCTCAAAAAAAATCTGCCTACCTAATCAATCAAGGAACCCACAATAAACTATCTGCATAATACAACATAGAGAAACTATGTGTTCCCATCAGAGATATGTTGTGATAGTGATGAGAGCATATAACACAGGCACCTAACATCCTCTCTCTCAAATTTACCTATCCGCAATTGACCATCTTTAACATGGAACTCCAAAGCTGAAGGGATATCTGGACTGACATATTTTGCATGTATGCCAATTGGGTCTCTCCTACAGCACTAGGCGGCAGCACAGGGAAATGGGGTAAATACAACTGCCTCCTAGACAACCCAGTGATGAAATAAACATCCTCCTCCGTGGGATAATACCACATATCAGGAAAACCCTGAACCCTTGTCTCGCATGATCCCAGCAATGGATCAATTTTTGTAGCAATGTAGAGTTCCCCCTAAGGGATCTTTCCTCCTAATAAAACTTCAAGAGGCCAATATCCATCAAAATATCATGTGTATGTTTTGAAATAGGGCGAGGGAAAGCCTCCATATCCCTCTCCCTGACCTCCCACTCACACACAAAAGCATATGTCTTGACCAACCGTCGCCTCGCCCCCTCCTGCTCTCTTCCTCATCGTCTTTGATTCACATACAAATATTGTTAGGCACATATATAAAGATAAAATAAATTGAAATTATAAAACCAAAACATATATAAATGACGTGTATTTAAAAATATCCAAAATTGTTTTTTTTGCAAAAAAATATTTAAAATAAATCGATGCGCCTCCAACAGTTCATACACCCTATGGTCGATGTGTTATCTCCAAACAACATCACTACTACACAGTGCGTCACATAGGACTATCTACACCGAAGCATTTCTTTTAATAACACTGATTCATCTTGTTAACAAAGACACACTACAACGCTAAAATTTATAGCACACAAATCCATGGTGCCCTTTGTTAAACTGAATGCACCGGTGTGCCATGTCTACCAGAGCACTTGCATGCTATCTACTGCTGACATTATATTTATGAAACTGATGCATTTGGTGGATTGATGGGAACCTCTAAGCTAAACTTCATTATCACATCTGAAGCGGTGCGACAGGTTACTATTAATGCACTGACACCACCGTGATAGTAGAGCACCAACATTTTGTACCTCGGTGCATTGTAAATGATAGAGCACCAGAAACGAGGCATCCAATGAGACACACCGCTATGAAAATTTAGAAGATATATGTCTCATTGCATTTCTGTATACAGTACCAGTGTATTGGATTATAATGGTTGCATCACTATGTTAAATTTTGTAAATTGTTATGTTAGCGGTGTTGTTAGTTAATTGGAGTGTACTGGTGGGTAATGTTAAACGACACCTATGCAATTTATTCTACACCTATGTTTTTTCTATAAAGTATGGTGGTGTGTTTGAACATTGGCGTGCTGAGGCGTTATGTGTCAGGTTCGCACTGATGCGGTTGGTCAAAATTGGTGCACCGCTAGGTTAAATTTTAATATAACGTTGAGCCAGCGGTGCAGTTAATAAAGTGAAATGTTTCGGTGCGGGTAGAATCCCATTGTGCACCGGTTTCATTGAGTTCTGAAGGATGCACCACATTGTAAATAATAGAGCATCGATAATGAGGCATTCAATGAGATGCCCTACTATGAAAAATCAGGCAATATATGTCCCGATGCATTTTTCTATACAATACTGATGCATTGGATTACAATGGTTGCACCGCTACGTTAAATTTTGTAAATCGTTATGTTAGTGGTTCCATTATTTGAGTGAAGTATAGCTGTGCGTAATGTTAAAAGACACCAGAGCGATTTATTTGGTGCATGTATGTTTTTTATAAAGTATGGTGGTATGTTTGAACATTGACGCATCGAGCGTTATTTTTCAGGTACGCCCCAGTGCTATAGGTTAGCATTGGTAAACTGCTAGGTTAAATTGTATATATCTTTGAGCTAGTAGTGCGGTTAATGAATTGAAATGTGTTGGTGTGGGTAGAAGCCCATTGTGCCTCAGTTTCGGGGCGTTTTGAAGGACGCACAACTTTTTTTCTAATAATTTATCGTGGTGCGCTTGAGTGAATGACACCAGTGCGTACATTTATGCAGTGTACCAGTGATAGTTCTCATTATTTATTTAACACAGTATGAATCACTTCAGGGCAAGCCGAACCGTTTAGGCACACCACATGAAATTAAAAAAAAATTGAAAAAAATCACAAATTTCAAACTAAATTGTAATTTTGAATGGATGAAAATGCAAATAGGAAGGTAATAAATAATTTACATGTTTACTTATATCCTACGGAGGCATGGTTGCATCATTGAGATGAAATGAAAACTTGTGGTAATTTCCAAAATTTGGAAATGTGTGGAATCCACCAATGGAGCTATTCAAGTCGATATAGAGCACCAGAAAAAGGGCGTCTTAGGAAGAAAGGTGAGCACATGTGATTGCTTGAGCATTTGGAAGCACGAGATGCACTGTAACAATGAAAATTGGTTTAGTAATTTTTTTTTACTTTACCCTACTTATGTGTGCTTTTGGACATTTAGGTGCACCGGGGGGTAATATGAAACAACACCGGTGTGATTTATTGGGTGGATATGATTTTGTTATAAAGTATGGCGGTACATTTAAACATTGACTCCCATGGGTGTTATGTTTTGGGTACACCCCGGAGCGATTGATTAAACTTGGTGCACCACTAGGTTAAATTTTATATATCATTGAGCTAGTGGTGCAGTTAATGAAGTGTAATGCACTGATGTGGGTATAAGCCCATTTTGCACCAATGTTGGGGTGTTCCAAAGGACGCACTGCTTTATTTTTTGGTAATTTATCACGGTGCACTAGCTTGAACGATACAAGTGCATCCATATATATATGCACTGGCAGCGGTGCTCACTATGTATTTAACACGGTACACATCACTTTGGGGTGAGCTGAACTATTTCGGCACACCACGCGAAATTGAAAAAAATGCCAAATTTCAAGATAAATTGTAATTTTGATTGGATGAAAATGAAAATAGGAAGGTAATAAATAATTTACTTTCTCTTTTCTATCCCAAGGAGTCATGGTTGCATCGTTGAGAGGAAATTGTAACGGCCCCTTTGTTACGACTAGGAAAAGTGAAGCACAAAAGGTAATTTTGTTTTATTTTTTATTTTTGCTTTAGGATATAAGAATCCTCACTCAATTTCCATAGCAATGCATAATCAACATGACATCATAATTAAAAGCATTGCAAGTGACACATCATTGAAATCAATAATGACACAAGCCAGCACATTAACATAAATGATAACGACACCTTATCAACACATAATCATAAATGATAGCGACACAATTCAACACAACAAGATTAACTAAACCAATATAATTAATGATCAACCATATCACTGAATAATAAATAACTACCCGCCTAACCTATCTCGCATGGTTAGGACCTCTAGGACACATAAGCAACACTCAAACCCAGGATTCATCCGATTGATTCTGACCATTTAAGGTCTCAAGGCCTGCGACTGTTCTGAGGAACAAGGAGGTGTCTAAATCCCACTAATCCCATTAAGCCGAAATCAACTAGATCAATCAATCGATCTTAATCATCAAATATTCATGGTGCAAGAGTAATCTAATCACTTAATTAAACATGCATCAACATTATTTCAATGCGCGTGAATAATCTAATCACTTAGGAAATCATACATCAACATTATTTCAATGCGCGTGAATAATATAATCACTTAAGAAATCATACATCAACATTATTTCAATGGCGCCGAAGAATCTATTTACTTAGTCATTTATACATCAACAATTATTCCATAGCGCAACGAAATCTAATTACTTAATCATTTATACATCATCATTATTTCATAGTGCAAACCAATCTAATTACTTAATCTTTTATACATCAACATGTATTCCATAGCGCAACGAAATCTAATAACTTAATCATTTATACATCATCATTATTCCATAGCCCAAAGCAATCTAATTACTTCATCCTTTATACATCAACATTTATTCCATAGCACAACGAAATCTAATAACTTAATCATTTATACATCATCATAATTCCATAGCACAAAGCAATCTAATTACTTAATCATCAGCATATTCCATGGCGCAAACGTAATCATCGATTTTATTTTCATGTCGCAAGGGTAAGCAAATCACATAACCCATCATACGTCCTATTAATTTCATGGTGCAATAAATCCATTCTTGTAACCCTCATACATCACATTAAATTCATGGCGCGATAAATTATATTACAAACATACATCAGTTAAAGAACGTGATTATCCATCTATGAAACATTCCATCAAGATTTCATTCTACACTAACATGTATCAATTTAGTCGATGCAATTAGCCATCATCAAGAGTCCATCGATAATAACATATATCAAATAATCAACGCAATTACCATCTATTGTTAACAATCAAGGAATGACCTATGGAGAATTTTTTATCAGCAATAGAAGGTTTACCATGTACACAACAAGTTCTACACCACACCTCTTGATGGTCTCTTTAGTAATTTAATTATTGCATCCTTCTAAAAGGATTGAAAATTAGGAGCTAACCATTGAATAATTATGACCTTTCACCAAGCCATACAAAACTTAACTAGGCCATAGATATAATAATCCATTCCTAACTAAATTTTAATTTTAATAACAATTAAAAGAAGGACCCAACCCTCATTACATCAAAGAGAACTCGAGGCTTGTTCTTTGCGTATCCAAATGAGAAGGGATCTACAACCTATTGGACCCAACTAGAAGGAAATCTCACCCCCCCCTTCATAACTATATACAACTACACGAAGCTGGGTCAATAACTTTAGTAATATCGTTGAGCAAATCGTAAGTCCATAACAATGTTGAGTAAAACGTAGAGGAAGTAAATGATATTGATGAGTGGAACCCAAGCAAATTTGCAGATTAAGGTTAAGAAAAGCGCAAAGCAAATTTTTAATAAAGACGCAGAGGACCCTCCAGGTAATATCACAAGGCGAATTCACAAAACGTGGGGCAAATTTTTATATGTAAAAATGCAGAGGATTCAAGGGTAATATAGCAAGGAAATTTCACAACGAAGGAAAAAAAAATCATAAGAACACAGAGAATTCAAGGGTAATATCGCAAGGCAACTTCACAAATGCAAGGAAAATTTTTATATGTAAAAACGCAGAGGATTCAAGGGTAGCATCGCAAGGAGATTTCACAAAAGCAGGGAAATTTTTTTTATATAAAAAGGCATAGGATTCAAGGGTAATATAGCAAGGAAATTTCACAAATGTAGGGAAAATTTTTATATGTAAAAATGTAGAGGATTCAAGGGTAACATCCCAATGGTTCCATTGGATTATACAAGGAAAATGAATGATAGGAATGGAGTGCGATAAGTGGCATATAAATTTCCCCCATTTCCGGAAACCATAATGGATTCAATGATCAGATCCATTTGTTTAGATTGTAGATTTGATGTTTGGGTATATCCAGAATTTCTAAAAAGCACAAGAGTATAAATTTTAAATTTGCTTGAGATTACTAAATTTTAAATTGCTTGAGATTATCGTTGTAGAGTACTAGGACTACATATTAACCTTGTCAACTCCCTTTGAAGAAAACATAGCTTCTACTGTGGCAGGAGAAAGGACATCCACCTTTTTTCCCATCGCGAGCTTGCAGAAATCGATTGGATTTGGGGGGGAGGAGAAAAAATTGGCACATATTTTCTATTTATTTCGTTGAGAAGATAATGACAATGCAATCATTAGGAATCCACTTCTATATTTTACAAAAACATCAAGAATTGGTCTATTCAATCATAAACTTGTCAACATGTTACGCAATGGAAAAACCTTGATTATTCAATCTCTCCTTCATATGTGATAATCCCTCAAGGAGATGGTCTATACAATTTGATGATCCTACACAGACTACAACAATTATAACCACTAGATTAAACAATAAAAATCAATGCAATTACATAATCCATAAAATACCATAACCGATGACGAAGATGGCCTAGAGATGATCTTCGGAAACTACGTTCCTTCTGACCTTCCGCTTTCTAATCGTTGAGACTTCACCAGTACCTCCCAACCAATGCTAGGGGTACTCTTCTTCCCCCTCATCCCCTCGAGCCACAAAGGGGCCACTCACACAACGAGAATATACACTAGCTTCGAGCTTGCCTCGCAAGGTAGAGTCACCACTCTCTCTCAAGTTGGATATCCGAACTCTCACAAGTAAAACCAGTCAAAATTTATGCATCATAACTTTTCCCATAACGAGTTTAATCCATTCCTCATCTAGGCCATTTGTTTTATAGAATTTCCCCATGACACATCCCCACTTGCACAATTAATTCATTTTTTAATTAAATAAATTTAGAATTAATTTCACCTTACACTTGTCATCCTTTCCCTAATTTGCACAAGTAAAACCACATTTTATTTTAATAAAATTTAATTTCCCTCACTCTTCCTAAAAGCGCTCCTTGAATCACTCATAGTTTTCTTTTTATTCCCTTTATTTCCAATTGATAACTGACGCCTTACTAAATCTGAGTTGAGTTAAAATAGGATTCTTCTTTAGTTAGACTAGTGTTAACTAGAATTTAGATTCCTTTCTATGCGTACACATCCCTTCATCTTTATTCCATTCTTACCTTAAATTCCAATTTGGTAATTTCTTGCACATAAGTGTATTAAATCAATCTTTAAGTCTATTTTATTTTTCTTAAATTCTTAAATTGATTTACTTCATCCCCTTATTAATTAATTTATAATTTAGTTTTGGTATTCTTACTAACTTAGACTTAGGCTTAATTTTTTGAATAGGCTTAGACTTTCATTTGGGGTTACAATTACTAAATTCATTCTTTAATTAATTAATTAATTCGGTAGTGCTCAAGATTTTACAAGGTTCAATTATTCACTCAATGTATTCTAGGCCACCTAGATTCATTGACTCAAATTTGTATTTACACCCCATACCCTTCAAGACGCACTCTGTTCTCCAAGGGTGTCACTTGCCCTTGACTAGTTTTGGTATTTTTCCAACCCCTGGAGTCAGCACTCCATTCGAGGGACCTTGTGAGAGAATAAGGGCTTCTAAGGAATAAGGACCCTATATTATTGTGTTCCCCTTAGAAATATTCGTGAGTGATTGTATTAGTTTTCCCTCACTGATCCAATTGGATATTAGTGAAATGGCCATCCACCTTTTCCAACTGGCTCAAAACAACTTTCTAGCAATTTTGGCAATTTACTATTTTTAGCAAGTTTTAACTTCCGAGGCCATTTTGAGGGCCTAAATGAAGGTTTTTATAGATCGAGTTTCTTAATGATATCCAAAGGCATGATTGAGCCCCCAAAATGAATCTCCTCGATGATACCTTTCCAACAAGCTATTATATGCCTAAAATGGAGATCGTATGCAAACATTACGACCCCGGGAAGTTGATGTACTAACTTACCCAAACGGGGCCCACATGACTTTTGGCGCTTAATCTCCTAGGGTTAGGTTTTTGGATGTATATGGTTTTTGGCATTCCTTTTTATTGTAAAAATTCCTTCAAAGCCTCATTGTAATCATCTTCTTGCGAATGCAAGTAGCTGTCACATCTCTTCTCATAGATAAGCTGCCACCATTCTAGCGAGTCTTTTACTCTGTATTTTTACAGTCTCTGTACATTTATTTCATTAATAGAAAACGTGTATTACTGTATATATGTGTTTATGGTTTCATCTCTGATACATTTATGTTATATTATTGAATATCTTCAATATCTTTGTGCATTTCTTTATTATAGCTCCGCTCTCATTTCGTGCCGAAAATAATCCAAATTAGTGGTATCAGAGCAGGCTGCTCTTGATAGTTTTTTCATTGCATGTCCCCGATGAGGTCCGAGTATAGAAATTTGGGTCTCGATCTTGTCTCTCTTGAAGAAAATCAATCCCGCACACCCAAGAAACCCTCAATGGCGGAAGAAAAGAAAAACGACGGAGTAGACGATCCTATCAATCTGTTGCTTGAGCAAGATCTCACGCGACAAAGGGACGAAATGATGGAGAATTTTGCCCACATCCTTCAATGTCTGTCGATAGCATTAGGCACATCTTCATCAAACGACCACTTTAGAGGAACCTCACCTTTCAAGGTACAAGTTAATTTTGATATTCCTGTATTTGAAGGATAGATAGATGCAGAAGCACTAGAAAAATGGTTAACTCTGCTAGAAGGTTATTTCTCTGTTCACAATTTTTCCGACAAAGAAAATATCACCTTCGCATTCCTTAAATCTCTCCCTCATGTCAAACATTAGTGGAAAACTTACTGGGAGCAAAGTTCCACAGAGGAGTTTGGAATATATGGGGTCGATCCCACTTGGGATTTTTTTGTGGATGCGGTAAAGGAACAATATTACCCCATTGGCAACTATGAGGACCAGTACATGAGATGGACCACATTGCAGCAAGAGAAGGGACAAGCAGTTCTGGAGTTCACCAATACCTTCCATACTTTGTGCACCAAGTTGGGTATCAAATACTTTGAGCGACATTTGGTTCTGAAATACCATGGGGCTCTACACAGATACATCCAGACTAAAATGGATTTTCTGGACATCTCATCACTCGGTGTTGCTAATCGATATGATGTTAAAATTGAGTAGAAATTTAAGCACCAAAACAAAAGGGAGTTCGGGTCTACAAATCTGGAACAACCAAAGTATGACAAAGACGACCCTAACAAATAGTTTCCCGAAAAATAGTCTAAGACACAAGAAAAGAAGGGTCACAGGAAGACAAAGAAGGACACCGGAAAATGGCGTGAGTTCCACAAAATCCCCTGGAACAACACCGATGAATGTCGCTCAAAATAGTCATTAGTGGTTGAGATCAAAGACAAAGAGACAAACCTTGATTCAAAATCTGACTCTGAAAATAATGGTAAAGGACAGATCATTGATGCAAACCCCACTACGATTGTCACTACCGCAACAATTCAACCAGAAGAACCAACAGATCTTGAAGAGGGGGAGCACCTTTTTCATTCATAGATGTGGGTGAAGGGGACCCCACTGCATTTTATTGTTTATAGAGAAATCCAGAAGAACCTCATCTTAGTAGAGGTCATCAAATAGTTAGGATTTTCGACAACACCACACCCGTATCCATACAACATCGTGTGGCTTCACCAAGGACTAGATTTCCATGTCAGCCAACAGTGTCGATTATCATACGGCATCCAACCCTTAAAGGATGAGGTATTATGTGATGTTTCCCCACTGGATTTCTATGATGTGCTCTTGGGCCAACCATATATGTGGAGACGCCATGTTGTTTATGAGTCTTGACCCCGTAGTGTCATTGTTACTTTGGGGGGTCATCTCTACAGAATACCAGAGGTAGTTCTGACTACTGTTCCACCTAAAAAGTGTCACAAGGTAGTATCTCATACTACAAAATTCAGCTTCTTCATAATATGTTCAAAAGGAGAACAAAAGGACATTGTAACAACTACAGCCTTGCCCCAAGCACCTTCTATCCAACAGAAGCAGGTCGACAAGGTTGCAGCAAAGCGCCAAGATTATTTCTACACACCATCCTCTCATGCATCTCGAATTGTTGAACAACCTCAACCTCAACAGGTTTGTGATAGACTTCCACAAACTGAGCAGTGTGACGTCTCCAGCAAGACAAGCAACTCACCAAGATGCAGATTCAACAAACGCTTTTCCTTCTCCCTCAGGAACTCAATGCAATGGATACCATTGCTTCCTAGGGATGGAGGATTGATCTAGGTGGATATTGGTGGCCACCCACCTTTTCCAACTAGCTCAAAATAACTTTCTTGCAATTTTGGCAATTTACTATTTTTAGTAGGTTTTAACTTCTTGAGCCATTTTGAGGGCCCAAATGAAGGTTTTTAAATGTATATGTTCTCAATTATAGAAAAATGCATGATTGAGCCCCCAAAATGAATCTCCTCGACGATACCTTTCCAACAAGTTATTATACGCCTAAAACGGAGATCATATGCAAAAGTTACGACCCCGGGAAGTTGATGTACTAACTTACCCAAACAGGACCCACATGACTTTTGGCACTTCATCTCCTAGGGTTAGTTTTTTGGATGTCTAGGGGTTTTGGCATTCATGTTTATTGTAAAAGTGCCTTCATATCCTCATTGTAATCATCTTCTTGTGAATGCGAGTAGCCATCACATCTCTTCTCAGAGATAATTTTCCACCATTCTAGCAAGTCTTTCACTCTGTATTTTTACAGTCTCTGTATATTTATTTCATTAATAGAAATCGTGTATTACTATATATCTATGTTTATGGTTTCATATCTGATACATTTATGTTATATTATTGAATATCTGCAATATCTCTGTGCATTTCTTTATTATATCTTCGCTCTCATTTCATGCCGAAAATAATCTGGATCACTCACGGTATCGTGGATCTCTCGAACTAGGTAATCATTAACCTACAATTCGATCCATAGAAGGAGTGCTAGTAGGTTGTGACAAGGACGCTACCACACCTCTCCCTCAATATCTAGTCTATTTTCATGGCCCCTTTACTCCTTATGTGAGTCAGATTAGCAAGCAATCGTGAGCATGCATCCATCAACAAAACATTGTCAATGATCCATATACAAAGTCATGCTATAATCGATCATATGTCACATATGCATAAATTAAATGCTCAAACCAATACAATCCACTCCTTGACTCAATCTGTAGTCTCGGGAGGTCCACTGATTCCATTGACATCCACACTCTGTCAATGTCCTGCACACTCAGGGAAAACTTGTCAATAGCATCTGTCAATACGCATATAACAAATAACATAAAAATCATGATCCATCAACATCATCATAAGATTCCATAAGCAGAAAAAAAATAACCATGTACTATAACCAGATCACTTGCACATAAATGTCCTCAAAGAATAGATAAAAACCATGTGCTCGCAAGAGCGGGATGTTACAGAAATGAAAATTTGTGGTAATTTCCAAAATTTGGAAATGTGTGGAATCCAAAAATGAAGCTATCCAAGTTGGTGTAGAGCACTGAAAACGAGGCATCTTAGGAAAAATGGTGAGCATCGATGCTTTCTTGAGAGTTTGAAAGTGCAGGATGAAGTGTAATAATGAAAATAGGTTTGGTAATTCTTTTTATTTACCCTACCTCGGTGCGCTTTTAGATAGCTAGGTGCACCGGCGTGTGCGGTTCAACGACACCGATGTGATTTATTTGGTCCATGTAATTTTACTATAAAGTATGGCGATGCTACTAGAACATGGATGCACTAGGGCGTTATTGTTCATTAACGAGTCGATGTTTATATTCCTTAAAGGAACATTGATTAAAAAACCACTACAAAAACCTCACGTGACCCATCTTCGCTATGAATAGTTACGGGGCATTATGACATTTAAGCATCGATGTGGTAATTGGTATATGCACCCTGGGGCGTATGTGCCATAAAGGCGCACCGATAAAAGGTGAGAAATGGTGCTTGCTTGAGATTTTGAAAGCACGATATGCACTGGAACAATGAAAATCGGTTTGGTAAAAAAAAAATTATTTACCCTGTCGCAGTGCACCATTAGACATTTAGGCGCACCAGTATGTGTTGTTCAACATAACCAGTGTGATTTATTTTGTGCAAGTAATTTTATTATAAAGTATGGAGGTGCTATTGGACATGGATGCGTCAGGGTGTTTTTTTTCATTAACGCATTGGTGTGTATATTCCTTAAAGGCACATCGATAAAAAAAGCCTCCACAAAAACCTCCTATGACTCGCCTTTGTTATGAACAGTGACTGGAAATTTGAACATTTAAACACTGATGCAGTAATATTTAGAGTCACACCATTGTTTGTGTTCCATAAAGGTGCACCAAAAAATAAACCTCCACAAAAACCTTCGGTCGCCCGCCTCCGCTAACAACCTCTGCTATAAACAGCTAAGGGAAGAATTTTTTAGGGAGGTTTCGTAAAAACCTTTACAAGAAGGTGTTCTCCTTGTATTGTGAACTATACATGTCCAAAATACAACTTCCCAACACCATTCATTAACTAGGTTATCGATGCATCGGTCATCCTTGAGTTCCTTTCCTTCATGGATGGGTTCTCTATGTACAATCAAATCCATGTTCACCTTGTGGATTAGTACAAGAAAACCTTCATCGTACCCTGGGGCACTTTCACCTATTGTGTTCTGCCCTTCGGTCTCAAAAATGTTGGAGCCACCTTCCAATGTTCCATGACATACATTTTTCATTATATTTCCCACCTCATCCTAGCTTATTTAGACCATAAGTAAAAGAAACAATAAAAAACACAATTACTCACCCATGGGACCCCACTCCTCACTCAATGGGAATACAATCTCTGGGTCCTGCTTGAAGTCCATCACTGCATATGGATACTCTAGGATATTTTTTGGCACCTAATGCCACCATCTGGGATTGAATACATGCACAGGAAGATTGTGGGCTCCACACCATGCTCACATCCAATTTAGAGAAGTACAAATGAGGTGTCCTTGTGGGCCCCACCACCTTTTATATGGCCTGATCAAAAGGTTCTTAAAGCTCGTGTGGGAGATAAAAAGCTACATTTTCCATGCCATTGCGTCATTGGAATCATGGTGTCGCCACCTTCGACGACATATGCTCCATTCATTTTCTCCAAAAATTGTGTTCAAGAGACATTTTTCTTGCCCAAGTTCAATAAACATGTACGCAAGCTCACTATCTCTATTTTTCACACTATTTACACTGTCAAATTTCTTCTCATGAGTACTTTCACACTAGGTACTCAATTTCATGTGTGCAATTATTTGTTGGGAGGCCCTTTTAGTCTCCTCGTTGTGCACAACTGGGCCCTTGGCCCTGTCCCTTCAAGTATATACTTCTTCAAACCAACATGTCAATACTCCCTTTGAGATCATTTCATTTCCCAATATCTCTCCCTCTGAATATGCCCTTATAGTTTCTTCCCTGGCTCAGGAGGAAACTTTTCCCATTTCCACATGTATTGAATTGTTGTTGGTTGGTATCACTCCACCCTCATGGGTTGTCTTGGGTTTTAGCACCCCTTGCATTATTTGCACCCATGTTGTTTTTTCCATGAGGTGGGAGTTTGGATAGTATACATATCTAAGAATGAGCCTCATACCTATTTCTCGTCATCATCCTAACCCATTCCCTTGGACTCCCGGTAGTTCACGTTTTTCATGGTTAGTTATGTTGGATTCCTTTCCAAATTCTCATTGTCCTCTCATATCCCCAAAGATTAGTAGACCATTTATATTCCAATTCACCATTTATCCACCCCAAAGGAGTCTCATCGAAGGGCCTCCCTCCTTGTTCGCTTTCACTACTTTCACCACCTATGGATGAGTTATTTGATCACACAAATGGGGCAACCATCTCCTTATGTGTAAATTTCCCAATGTTTTACATTCTTTTATTTATTAGTAATTGTAAAAGGCACATTCTTTATGAAGGAAGCATAAACACTTGTACCATTGCATCTGATGGAAGTTTTGTCCAACCCAACAACAACCTTGGTCGCCCTTGGTTGGAGCATTTGCATAGAGTCACCCATGCCTGCAATGATTCTAGTTTCTTTCAACACCTCACATATCCTAGTATACATCATTGTGATCCCCAAAATTTTTGTCATCAACTATCTACCCATTTGCATTCACTTATATTGAGTCCTAGTTTGGTAGACCCTCAGTTCATTTGATTTCCCCCCTGATGATAGATCACCTTATGTCTAGTTGGTTCCTTAATTAACATCATTATTAATCATCATTTGTGCTCTACCTAAGGGAAGTTTTGTGTCATCTTCATTGACTGCCTCATCCAAAGTTATCAAAACGATATCCCATTATAGTATTGGTATCTAGTTGATCCTTAGTCGATTTCAAGGGACCCTTCATCCTTTGTGGTCACATCTTCATTCTTGTTGACATCAACTTATGTTAATAAAGGAATGTTGAGGTATCTTGGTTCTCATTTCCATAAATAATGATGAACCCTAGACGGGTCAAAGAGAGTCATCATTGTTCATTGATATCGTTAACCCCCCTGATGTTCGACATCATCTTATTCACACATCAATAAGGGTTGTACTTTGTGACAGTTGTAGCTCCCAATTCTAGTTGAAGATCCCTAGTTTTTTCAGGTTATTGATGCCCTTAAGCATGAGCACTTATCATATTTTTCTGCCTTCAGGTACCAGGGACCCCTCTCATCAGAGTAGATCTTTACTGATTACCAGCGCCCCCGAGGGTGATGCATATTTCTATGTCACATATTTTCTAGCTACAACATCATGCACTATCTCTCAAAAAGTCCATCATGTTCATACATGCACTCAAAACATACATGTATGCTTTTGTAAAATATTCATAATTTCACAAGCATGGGAAATGCCCTCCTTGTTTGTATAAAGAAATCATATACCTAGGGATGTTTGGTTTGTTTGTAGGTGGGTTTTCATCACTTCTCCATGGAACGTTCTTTGTTCTTGGTCATGACTCTCTCTCTCTCTCTCTCTC
>ML807397.1:84995-114032 GCA_009831015.1 Picea engelmannii
ATATATATTAATGAGTACAAATGAAGAGTACTTACAGACCAAATTTGATGAAGGTGCAGCATCTTATTCCAACTCTCTTTGTCCAGCCCCTTTGCTCAAGTAATCTAGACTGATTATGCTTCAATGGTATCTCACTTATGAGATCATAAGTTTGGTATAATTCTCAATCTCTATATATCCTTTCACCATGAGGAGGCCTCCTTATATAGGATTGGAGAGGCCTAACCACTTGAGATATCTTTGAGATAAGTTGAGGATTCCTCTCCTTCAGTTGTGGATCTCTCCTAAGATCATGCCTTGACCTCAGATTCAAATCCAACCACCTTCAGATATTGAAGGGATTCTTCCTTGATTTCCCTCAACAGACCAAATTTCACCCAAAAAATGCCAGCGCTCCCTCAAAAGGGGTACAAAGCATTGGAACGCTCCCCCATGAGAGGGTATAGAGCACCAGCACTCCCTGACAGTATGTAGGGGAGCACTCCCTTCCAAATTTGACTTTTGAGTGGTTTTTTCAGTGGAAAAAGGCTTGTACTCCTTGTCAATTGATTTATCCTCTTCAAAACTAGTCTTTGAGGTGTCTTAAGTGTCCTTATGATGTCGTTAGAGAGACAACATAGGCAAGATAATAGTGTGATGTTTTTGACACTTGTGACCAATATGCGACACTTGTGATATTTATAATGACGACACTAGCCATCATTGCAATGAGTGATTTTTATGTGTAACAGATTTCCCCCCAAAGTGCGAAGTCAGAAGACGATGATGACTGAAGTACATTGTAGACTTTTTCGAGCAAGGTTATGGACATAGAGATACTGGAAAAAGCTACACACAACCATCAAACAAATATTATGACATGTTTCAAACCCAAGGCAGGCATACCTATGCTTGAGTGATAAAGACTTTTTCAGGTATGGCTGCCATAGAATACACTGCGGATCCATAATTATATTGACAAAAAGGTATAGCCACCGAAGATACAATGTGGATCTATACTCCTATGACCTGAACTAATTGTAGCCACAAAGAATACACCGTGGATCTACGAGATGACAAAACATAGCCACGACCAATACAAAGTGGATCTATGTTACAGTATATGTGTCAATGTTCAAAGAAACTTTGTCACAACCTGGGCAAAGTACATACAAGAGTGATGACTCAACCTAGGGTCTTCTTACCGATCTCGATGTAGTACGAATCTAACCATGTGAATAGATGTCTTCATGTCGAACATGGTAGAAACCACTTGATTACCGGTCAATGAGATAAACCACTAACAAGTGTGAGGGAGATCACCAATGATGTCAATGATTCCCAAGGTACTCTAGTACATTCCAACGAATGTGAATGCATGAGATGAAGTCGAGCATCCGTGGCATCATCCGATCAAAGATCAATGATGTAAACTTATTGTCGGACATGAGGAGGCCTGCCACTGAGGCATGCATGTCCCAAAGTACTAAATGGTTTCTAAGTCTAGCTCCTAGATAATGTGTTGAAGTTGATAGGAATAGACTCATTGAAGGAGGGCCTTGATGTATCCCCCATCAACGACGTGAAACAGACATAGAGATGTAATTGGTGGATCAAATGAACATGGACTGAAATGGGTGTTGAAACAGGATATTTGTGATGGCTGACTCTCGAAGCAGATACTTCCCTTGAACACTGAGGCATAACAACATAAACTTGACATGGACCAAAACTTGATAATTCAATGGATACTGTGAATTTACGTCAGGTGACCCAAAGGAGTAAAGAAACTCAAAGGATTGGTTCAGTGCAGAGGTTTGGCAGATTGAAATGCATGCAAAGATAAAATGTCGTGTTCAAGGGTGACTGTAAGGTTACTAGTAAAGTTCTCAAAAACTGCTTGGCTTGCTTCTTTCAATTTTTCCCCCATCCAGATAGACGAGTACCTCTTTTTGGTTTAATGAGCTCGAGGAGGGTAACGCATGCTTGATATAACTCACCTTCGGTAAGTTCTTCTTCCTTTGTTTAACGAACTGGAAGAATTAAGGGTTCGATCCCATATGGTCCCTTCAATGTATGATTGTTCAACGAGTCCAGAGAAGGTAAACTCGGTTGTTTTTCATATTTAGAGAGTCTGAAAATACTTAAAGACGACTCCAATGTGGTCCTTTTTCGTAATGTTAGTCTTGCGAGGCCGAAAAAGAGATAAATTATCACTTGAAAGATGCCCTTTCAAACCTTTTAACGAGTGGGAAAGGAAGCAAGATCACTCGACAATATTTTCATGTTTAGAGAGTCTAAAAAGAGCTTAAAGACGACTCCAAGGGGTTCCTTTTTCGTGTATCCGTGTGAGTCCGAAAAAGAGATAAAAGTTTACCCGGTGCGTTCTTATGTGTTTGAGCTTGAGAATGAACGAAGACTATGCTCATGAATGTGACAAGATAAAAATGAACAAAACTACTCTGAAACCTGCAAATAATGTCAAAACTACATTCCAAGGGATTAATAAGGCCTCCAAATATTTTTAAAACCCAAAAATAACTATATCTTATTCAAAAATGAAATGTATAGTAGTAAAAAGGAGGTAAGAATTTCATTTACCATTTCATTTGTGCAAAGATTTGTAGCAATGGAGAATTTGTGCTTTGGAGTTGAATCTTGTATTGTTTGGTGCCAGAGCTATTGTTAATCATTTTCCTCACCATTTGGACCAGGTTAGTGCCCTTTTTCCTTTCTTTCATTTGCACGGTTCACATTTTGTTTTAAGGCAATATTTAGTCATAAAAAATGATGCCCTGGGTCGACCCAAGTGCCCAAAAAGCTAGGCGCTCCTCTAAGAGTAGTGGGGGAGTGCTTCATGAATTAAAAAATGCCCCCATAGGTTGATAAAGGGTGCATCGATGCTTTGGTGAAGTAGTTTAGAGGGCGCTGCCCAAAAACAAGAAAAAAATCGCTCAAAATAATCAGTGCGCTCTCAAATCGTGAATGGGGCATTTTGAATTTTTAAAATTCCCTGATGGCCAATGTGAGAGTGCGTTGACTCCTTGATGAACGTGTAAAGAGGGTGTTGGGTTCCCAACAGAGAAAACAATCATTTTTTTAAGTTTTCAAATTGCCCAAAATTTGCCAAAATCGTGATTTAATGAATTTTATTTGTTGATAATGCAGGTGATTTCGGCAATATGCTTGAGTGGAAAGAAAGAGAGAATGAGCTCGATGATGTGGCCACTTTTCAAAGTCCTCGATCAAGAGCCGCATTGAGGAATTGCGGTCTCATCAAATTATTCAAAATGCAAAAAATGAAGAAAGAGATTCTTCTTCTTGAATATATGATCGGGCTATGGAACGTTGTAGAGCAAGGATTCTAGATGGGAACGTAGCTTCTTACCATCAAGTTGGAAGATGTGTATTTCATAACTGGTCTTTCGAAAAGAAGGGCTCCCATAGCTTTATCTGGGTAGAGGGCACTTCTTTTTCCTGTGGATGAGTACCTGGCAAACCATTGTGTCACGGGAGCGAGACTAGTGGGAGGAAGAATTGCGATCAAAGATATCAGGGACCTATCTCTTTGATCCCTTTTGTTTGCCATTACGAGTATAGAGGGAAGTACTAATGCACACCTAGTTTCAAGATCACAGGTGGCCTATGGTTTACAGTGTCTAGAGCCAATATTGTTCAACTGGAGTGCAGGGTTCCTTCATAATGTGAAGGAACAAATCATGAGATGTAGAGCAGGGCAGCAGAAGAAGTTCAGATATGGTTCATTCCCGGTTTCATTCTTCTTAGAGCACATTCCCCATATGAAACCTCAGATTGCATTAGCAGTACGGCCAGTGGGAGAACCACGTATGGAGTGGTGGACTAGCCTGTCTCTGAGACTAGGATTAGATTCAGAGTTTAAATTCACCGGTGATTTCTTTGCTTGGCTGAGACACCAATTGATAGTGATAGAAGACTTTCCATACGTCGGAGTGGAATTTCCAGGGAAGCATGGACTTGGTTCTTCCAGTAGGAGAGGATTGGGATGTGTTAGGTAAGAAACCAAAATTGATCTTGTCAAGTGTTTTTTTTTATTTTAAAAACATTATATTATTTTTTGGGGGGTACATAGGAGAGTCTTTAACAAACATATCATTTCATCGTGCAGATAGGGGAGCAACATGTCCGGCAGAGATATCGGCATTGGGGTGTCGATGAGATGCTCAGATTGTAGTTGTTCAGGGGGTAGCAGCAGGAGGGCTCCAGGAGGTTGAAAGAAATCTCCAAGGCCTTATGAGAGGTATCCCTCCTCTCAGGAGGTGGGATGTGTCACTACATCTACAGGGACACACTGTGGGAGTGTCTAAGAGTCTTAACTCTCTATTAAGGTGAGTAGATTGTGCAGTGATATGTTACTTGGAGCATAATGTAATGCAGGAAGATTAGAATTCTTCCTGGCGATTGTATAGTCTGTATGATAATGTTTATGGGTGTGACCCACATTTTGCCTATCTATGTACCATTTTTAATGTAATCACAGTCCAAAGACCCATTTAAGCTTTATAGGTGCACCAAGACCAATCCTCCTCAAAAATCGATGATAGTAGAGATCCTCTATACCTCTGAGGACATGGCCCACATTCTATGATGATTCTCGGACCACCTGTGGGTTATGGGCCCACTCTTATCTCTCCATTTCAACTATTACTGGAAGAGTAAATTCCCGTAATTAAAATTAAACATAATTGTTACACACATTAATTCTTGTAACTTGAATGCAGACCATTTAAAATAAGAATTTGAGCACTATCAACTCATACTCAAGTCACATAATCAACCATCTAACAATACTACACCCGATGTAGTATAAACTCTGACATTGACGTCTAGTCCTTGACAAAACTAAACGTTTTTGCAATGCTTTATACATGGTAAGAAATGAATTTGACCATCAATCCATTTACAACTATCGACTTGCAATGTTTTGGCATTTACATTCCTTGATATTGAATCATTCATTCTCTACTTGAAGGTCAACAACAATTATAGATTTCCTTTATAAACTTACAACCAATATGTCTCTTAACATATATTTGTATAGTTGGGTGTATTATCTTGGATTCCATAGAACATTGACCGTTGAAACACTTACGCTCGATATTAACATAGAAAATAATAAGAAAACTCAATATATATATTTACCAAAGCATGCGTTGACATAGTCATGATTGTAAATAAGATTTCACACAAACTAAAATATGAATTCGATTACACAATGAATTACATATTGTGGACACCCTTGGCACCTCGATGGGCCTAATATCATTCAATTGGCCCCCTTAATACGCATCAGGATTACATTTTATAATGAAAAATACATAATCATGGATCATTTCAGATCCATTATTCTCTCCACACAGTCATCAACTGATCCCTAAGATTCCTCACGGATTTGATTCACATGTTTTAAACGACAATTTGGTGCCAGCAAGATACAAATCACATCCTCTTCCAATGTTTTCTCCTTCTAGAAGCTCGTTTTGTTGATATCTCGAAAGGTGGGTCGATGCTCCTGCATCAATCGATAACTTTGAAATCATTCTTTCAATTCTCCTAAAAGATTGTTCAATTGGTATATGCCAATGACAATTGAGAGCTCCCCAAATTTTCTAGGAAAAAGGAAGACCATATTCTATAGGGTGATCTGAATCAGATCTTCATCCAAAAAAAATTGTAAAATTGTAATAAACTTGTACTTTCTATTTTTGTTTTTGTTTTTTTGTTTTTTTTTTTTTGCCAAAATGGGAACTGGAAACGAACCATGTGACGGTTGGCCTTTCGAAGGTAGCACATTAAAATAATGAGGATTGTAGCGAAGAGGGCAACGAAGGGAGACAAGGAAAACTTGAGAAGTTGCAAAGATGAGAGCTTGAAGAGTGTAGTTTGTTTGAAGATCGATGGACGGAGGAGTCAAGGAGCCTGTCCACGATGAGCGAAGGCATCTCTGAGCCATGATAATTTGCATTTATTTTCATGAGTAACAATGCATGAGTTATCTGGGCATCCATAGCTCATCCATTGTAATGAATTTCACGAGCAAAATAAATCTCTATTGTTTATATTGTGTGGGTGCAATCTACTCTATGAGGTATATTGTGGTTATGGTTTGAGTTTTATTGTTTGAAATTTATGTCTAGTTAATAGATGAAATCTTCATTAGCTCAATACTCTATGAGCTGCGTTTTTTCTTTTTGACTGAGATTCCACTCACCCACAAATTGTATTCCCTCCTCTCGACATTTTATTTTATTGTTGGGCGAATTAAATTTTGCCTGAGCAAATTTATACCCATCTTGGCATTTTTCTTAGTGATTGGAATCCCAATTGAGAAACTGGTTGGAGTTGATCATTACTGGGTCATTTTTCTTTAGTTGGGAATATTCTCTTTGCCCCCAGGTTATTTTTCTCTGATGTTGAGTGTATAAACTCACCCATGTCATTTTTCTATGATGTCGGATGTCTAAATTCACCCCTAGTAATTTTTATCTCATGTCGAGTGCTTAAAATCACCCTGGGTGCTTTTCTCCATTTTTAAGCTACTAAATTAATACAAAGAACATTTTCTTCACTATTGGTCATCTTAATTCGCCCCCTCGACATTTTTCTCCATTGTTGGATGATAAAATCCATCCACTCAACATTTCCTTCATTCCTGGTCTTGGACATAGTTTGGGAACTTAGTTGGAATTGGTCTAGTGACCACAAGCAATGAAAACCAAGAAGTAAACAACCCAAAGGATAGTGAGAAAACCATAAATAATCGGCGTTGGTGAAATGGACAATCCATAGGCCCACGGTTTACGGATCAAATGGTATCAGAGCAGGATTGTCAAGGACATTGAATAAGTTTCCATGGGAAAGGCCTTGAATAGGGAGAATCTAGAAGAGTTGAGAGACTTCAATAGGAAGATCCAAGAAGAAAGTCGATATTGGAGGCAGAGAGCAAATGATTTAGAAAATGAGCTTGCCAAGCACCGAGACTCGTTCACCACCATGAGGGAAAAAAATAGACATGAGCATATTGCAACTCTTATAATTGGGGGAGAAATTCATTGAGTTGGATAATTGGTAGGAGGAGATGTTCACTAAGGTCATTACTCACCTATACTAGCACTTGGAAACAAAGGAAGAGGCCTTGAAGAATCTAGAAGCGGTTGTCCAAGAAACCAAGCAAGCCCCTTCCACTGCCATTGTCGAAGCTAGTACCATGACAGAGGAAACCATGGTAAACTCACCTTCTAAGACCCTTTCTTAACAAACCTTTGGTGACTTTGAGAATCAAACTAGAGGAATTGGTTCCAAGCTCACGAGGAAAATGGGCTATGATGGCCAAGGGCTAGGCAAGGAAGGCCAAGGTATTTTGATTCCCATCATATCTCAACAGAGGCCCAACATGAAGGCCTAGGATTCAGTGGATAAGAAGCCAACACAAGTGCATCTCAAACCATATTCATCAAGGAAAGAGGAACCAAAAAAGAAGCCATGTGTAACACGCCACTCAAATCTATTGAAATTTCCCTGGAATCAACCCTTGGTATGCTCAAATACCACGTTGATATTTCACCACTTCAACCCAACATCGGATAGTTATCTTAAAATAAAATCACTTTATCTACTAAAATCACAGCGGAGTAATCAACTAAACATGCAGGGAAAGCATAAGCTAGGAAACCAAAATCTCACACACAAGACCCCAATATTTTTGGGTAAACTACCCCTAGAAAAACCCCAGAGGGAAAACCAGTTCCAAGATGCTTTTATTAAGGTCAAATTAGGGCTATTGTAATAGCGAAAATGGCCCACTAAGAGAAATACCACTATAGAAAAACTTGGCCAAGTACGTTATGTCGTACGACCCTTGAAAAACATGCTTTTTGAGGTGTACATGATTTATCTCCAACTGACCCACGTACATACGCCACTGTCTCCACTGTGAATCATGTACATGTATGGAAAACTCATACGAACACTTCTATACGACGCTACTCTTTCCTTTGGCTTCTATCATCTGAAACCCACTTGCGGCTACCTCTGCTCTCTCTTCTTTTTGACATGTTTGACCTCTAGATGGAAGTCCTTCTCCACCTATCTGAGATAATCACAGTCCTTTGTGATCTAACCCTCTCTACATCAACACTTGGATGAAATATCTTCACCCAATCGGTGATATCTCCTCACTCTTGCACAAGAAAAAGTCATTTTCTTCTACACTCCTCACACTAGCAAAAGTCCTTATTTGCTATCCCCGACCTTGGTCTCTCACCAAAGTGACTTCCTCTCAAAGTGTCTTCCTCCTTCACCTACTCTTGCTTTTATAATTATGAGTTATAATCTAAATCTAAACTCCAAAGTGATCCATGGTTGAGATTACTTCTCACACCCACTTAAGATTTAGCTTACATATTGCATGCTAAGCATGTTCCTTAAATAACTCAATTAACTAATAAAAACACTTTTACTTTAATTAATTCCTTTTAACTAAAGTAAACTCAAGACTAGAAGACTTTCGACGCCTTCCACATGCTAGACACATGCCAATGTGGAAGTACCTATCCGATGTTACCACTAACATCAAAAAAATCTACTTGTAGAAGCTTGAAAGAGAGCAACAAACAAAATAGTATGCCATCCATATTCACTCCAACTCTTGGGGGTGTTACAGGTGAATCCTTCTGCGGACAAGCGGATTCCCTCTTGGTCTCTAGACCCCTAATACCAAGACATAAAATGTGCTATCATTGGTCACTAACATCCATTTAGATCTAATTAAGCTAATACATGAAGAGGAAGAATAAAAGTGTACCTTGTTAACGACGTTTGTCCTCGCAAAGTCCAAGTTGAGCTTCAATCCTAAGCTCCTCGATAGGTCCTGTAGAAAAAATAAAGATACAACAAGCTTCCTATTCTATTGATATTATCTCAAATACAGATCTATCTACTAGAGAGAAGTTCATGTGGAACAAACACAAACTTGAAAGAAACAGGCCAAGCATATATATATATATTAATGAGTACAAATGAAGAGTACTTACAGACCAAATTTGATGAAGGTGCAACAGCTTCTTCCAACTCTCTTTTTACAACCCCTTTGCTCAAGTAATCTAGACTGATTATGCTTCAATGGTATCTCACTTATGAGATCATAAGTTTGGTATAATTCTCAATCTCTATTTATCCTTTCACCATGAGGAGGCCTCCTTATATAGGATTGGAGAGGCCTAACCACTTGAGATATATTTGGGATAAGTTGAGGATTCCTCTCCTTCAGTTGTGGATCTCTCCTAAGATCATGCCTTGACCTCATATTCAAATCCAACCACCTTCAGATATTGAAGGGATTCTTCCCTGATTTCCCTCAACAGACCAAATTTTGCCCAAAAAAGGCCAGTGCTCCCTCAAAAGGGGTACAAAGCATTGGAACGCTCCCCCATAAGAGGGTACAGAGCACCAACGCTCCCTGACAGTATGTAGGGGAGCACTCCCTTCCAAATTTGACTTTTGAGTGGTTTTTTCAGTGGCAAAAGGCTTTTACTCCTTCTTAATTGAATTATCCTCTTCAAAACTAGTCTTTGAGGTGTCTTAAGTGTCCTTATGATGTCGTTAGAGAGATGACATAGCTGGCAAGATAACAATGTGATGTTTGCGACACCTGTGACCAATATGTGACACTTGTGATATTTATAATTACGACACTAGAAATCATTGCAATGAGTGATTTTGATGTGTAACATATTGCCCCCCAAAGTGCGAAGTCAGAAGATGATGATGACTGAAGTACTTTGTAGACTTTTTCGAGCAAGGTTATGGACATAGAGATACTGGAAAAAACTGCACACAACCATCAAACAAATATTATGACATGTTTCAAACCCAAGGCAGGCATACCTATGCTTGAGTGATAAAGACTTTAGGTATGGTCACCATAGAATACACTGTGGATCCATAATTATATTGACAAAAAGGTATAGCCATCGAAGATACAATGTGGATTTATACTCCTATGACCTGAACTAATTGTAGCCATGAAGAATACACAGTGGATCTAAGAGATGACAAAACATAGCCATGACCAATACAAAGTGGATCTATGTTACAGTATATGTGTCAATGTTCAAAGAAACTCTGTCGCAACCTGGGCAAAGTACATACAAGAGTGATGACTCAACCTAGGGTCTTCTCACCGATCTCGATGTAGTACGAATCTAACCATGTGAATAGATGTCCTGATGTTGAACATGGTAGAAACCACTTGATTACCGGTCAATGAGGTAAATCGTTAACAAGTGTGAGGTAGATCACCAATGATGTCAATGATTCCCAAGGTACTCTAGTACATTCCAACGAATGTGAATGGATGAGATGAAGTCGAACATTCGCGGCATCATCCGATCAGAGGTTAATGATGTAAACCTATTTTCGGACGTGAGGAGGCCTGCCACTGAGGCATGCAGGTCCCAAAGTACTCACTGGTTTCTAAGTCTAGCTCCTGGATAATGTGCTAAAGTCGATAGGAATAGACTCATTGAAGGAGGGCCTTGATGTATCCCCCATCAACGACGTGAAACAGACATAGAGATGTAATTGGTGGATCAAATGAACATGGACTGAAATGGGTGTTGAAATAGGATATTTGTGATGGTTGACTCTTGAAGCAGATACTTCCCTTGAACACTGAGGCATAACAACAGAAACTTGACATGGACCAAAACTTGATAATCCAATGGATACTGTGACTTTATGTCGAGTGACCCAAAGGAGTAAGGAAACTCAAAGGATTGGTTCAGTGCAGAGGTTTGACATATTGAAATGCATGCAAAGACAAAATGTCGTGTTCAAGGGCGACTGTAAGGTTACTAGTAAAGTTCTCAAAAACTGCTTGGCTTGCTTCTTTCAATTTTTCCCCCATCCAGATAGACAAGTACCTCTTTTTGGTTTAATGACCTCGAGGAGGGTAACACATGCTCGATATAACTTACCTTCGGTAAGTTCCTCTTCCTTTGTTTAACGAACTGGAAGAATTAAGGGTTCGATCCCATATGGTCCCTTCAATGTATGATTGTTCAACGAGTCCAGAGAAGGTAAACTCGGTTGTTTTTCATATTTAGAGAGTCTGAAAATGAAGTAAAGACGACTCCGATGTGGTCCTTTTTCGTAATGTTAGTCTTGCGAGGCCGAAAAAGAGATAAATTATCACTTGAAAGGCGCCCTTTCAAACCTTTTAACGAGTGGGAAAGGAAGCAAGATCACTCGGCAATATTTTCATGTTTAGAGAGTCTAAAAAGAGCTTAAAGACGACTCCAAGGGGTTCCTTTTTTCGTGTATCCATGCGGGTCCGAAAAAGAGATAAAAGTTTACCCGGCGCGTTCTTATTTGTTTGAGATTGAGAATGAACGAAGACTATGCTCTTGAATGTGACAAGATAAAAACGAACAAAACTACTCTGAAACCTGCAAATAATGTCAAAACTACATTCCAGGGAATTAATAAGGCCTCCAAATATTTTTAAAACCCAAAAATAACTATATCTTATTCAAAAATGAAATGTATAGTAGTAAAAAGGAGGTAAGAATGTCATTTACCATTTCATTTGTGCAAAGATTTGTAGCAGTGGAGAATTTATGCTTTGGAGCTGAATCTTGTATTGTTTGGTGCCAAAGCTACTGTTAATCATTTTCCTCACTGTTTGGACTAGGTTAGTGCCCTTTTTGCTTTCTTTCATTTGCACGGTTCACATTTTGTTTTAAGGCAATATTTAGTCATAAAAAATGATGCCCTGGGTCGGCCCAAGTGCCCAAAAAGCTCGGCACTCCTCTAAGAGTAGTGGGGGAGTGCTTCATGAATTAAAAAATTCCCCCGTGGGTCGATAAAGGGCGCATCGATGCTTTGGTGAAGTGGTTTAGAGGGCGCTGCCCAAAAACAAGAAAAAAATCGCTCAAAACAATCAGTGCGCTCTCAAATCGTGAATGGGGCATTTTGAATTTTTAAAATGCCCTGATGGCCAATGTGAGAGTGCGTTGGCGCCTTGATGATCGTGTAAAGGGGGTGTTGGCTTCCCAAAAGAGAAAACAATCATTTTTTAAAGTTTTCAAATTGCCCAAAATTTGCCAAAATCATGATTTAATGAATTTTATTTGTTGATAATGTAGGTGATTTGGGCAATATGATTGAGTGGAAAGAAAGAGAGAACGAGCTCAATGATGTGGCTGCTTTGCAGAGCCGCATTGAGGAATTGCGATCTCCTCAAATTCTTCAAAATGCAAAAAATTAAGAAAGAGATTCTTCTTCTTGAATATATGATCGGGCTATGGAACATTGTAGAGCAAGGATTCTAGATGGGAACGCAGCTTCTTACCATCAATTTGGAAGATGTGTATTTCATAACCGGTCTTTAGAAAATAAGGGCTCCCATAGCTTTATCTGGGTAGAGGGAACTTCTTTCTCCTGTGGATGAGTACCTGGCAAACCATTGTGTCTCAGGAGCGAGACTAGTGGGAGGAAGAATTGTGATCAAAGATATCAAGGACCTATCTCTTTGATCCCTTTTGTTTTCCATTACGAATATAGTGGGAAGTACCAGTGCACACCTAGTTTCAAGATCACAGGTGGCCTATGGTTTACAGTGTCTAGATCCAACATTGTTCAACTGGAGTGCAGGGTTCCTTCATAATGTGAAGGAACAAATCATGAGATGCAGAGCAGGGCAGCAGAAGCAGTTCAGATATGGTTCATTCCCAGTTTCATTCTTCTTAGAGTGCATTCCCCATATGTAACCTTAGATTGCATTAGCAGTTTGGCCAATGGGAGAACCACGTATGGAGTGGTGGACTAGCCTGTCTCCGAGACTAGGCTTAGATTTAGAGTTTAAATTCACCGGTGATTTCTTTGCTTGGCTAAGACACCAATTGATAGTGATAGAAGACTTTCCATACGTCGGAGTGGAATTTCCAGGGAAGCATGGACTTGGTTCTTCCAGTAGGAGAGGATTGGGATGCGTTAGGTAAGAAACCAAAATTGATCTTGTCAAGTGTTTTTTTTATTTTAAAAACATTATATTATTTTTTTTTGGGTACATAGGAGAGTCTTTAATAGACGTATCATTTCATCGTGCGGATAGGGGAGCAACATGTCCGGTAGAGATGTTGGCATTGGGGCATCGATGAGATGCTCAGATTATAATTATTCAGGGGGTAGTAGCAGGAGGGCTGCAAGAGGTTGAAAGAAATCTCCAAGGCCTTATGAGAGGTATCCCTCCTCTCAGGAGGCGGGATGTGTCACTACATCTACAGGGACACACTGTGGGAGTGTCTAAGAGTCTTAACTCTCTATTGAGGTGAGTAGCCCGTGCAGTGATATGTTACTCGGAGCATAATGTAATGCAAGAAGATTAGAATTCTTCCTGGCGATTGTATAGTCTGTATGACAATGTTTATGGGTGTGACCCACATTTTTCCTATCTATGTACCATTTTTAATGTAATCAAACATTTTCATTCACGCCATATATATATACATTTCCAAGTTTTTACAGTGCCAAATGATTTTCCTGTAGTGATGTCTTGTATGTGATGTGTTTTAATTTACATGATGATATATGGTTTGATTTATTTCCTTTATGAAAACTCATCTATGTGCGAGATACCTATCCATGATGTAATTAGCTAACGAATCCGAAATCGTGTTGAGTTCTCTTGGTATGTGTCTGTATTTGATAAAATCAAACATTCTTTCAAGATGATGAACTCATAGATGGAGACGTAGTAGGATAGGATTGTGAATAGTGTAGGTTCGATTGAGCTGACAGACTATGAGTTGAGAGTCCAAGTTGATGATCATATGAGAAACACCTAGGGAAGAGGATTTGGTTAAATGTCTGATGACAGCATGATATTCTTCCATGTTATTAGTTACCGACCCTAAGAAAATACCTCTTGAACTCACCAACTCGTCAGAGTGGTAAATGACCCAAGCTGCAGAAGCAATGTTCTGAGTGTGTCGACTAGCGCCATCCGCAAACCTGTAAAAGATAGGAAAGGAAGATGTCATCTGCGCATGCAAACACAAGACACAATATAAGTGGCTAAGGAAAAACTCGTGGACACAAGAGAAAAAGACACACCAAAAATAAAAATACAATAGTGTACAAAGAATGTATGCTAGATGTCCTAGGCATAGTACTTCTTCAGGTAAAGCCCGTTCTGGGGCTCACCCAGGGAAATTCCATCTTAGTCGACTAGCTCATAGGCGCCTCTATGTAGAACATGCTTCACGATGTAGGGACCATGCCATAGAGGTTATAACTTCCCTGTCTCTAGCTTGTCATGAGCCTAGTCATAAACAAGGACTAGGTCTCCTTCTGCAAAAGTGTGAGGATGGACGGACTTGTCGTATTGATTTTTTATCCATTTTTGATACGTCTCATTGACGAGAGAAGCATCACGACATGTTTCATCCAACCTAGTCAAATGTAATAAACGTTCTTCTTCATCGGAAGTGTGGGGCAGGAGTTCTACTTTGAGTTTTAGCAAAGGAATTTCACACTCGATTGGTAAAACAACTTCAATGCCATATACTAGCTGGAAGGGAGTGAATCCAGTAGTAGTTTTTACTGAGCTCTGATAAGCCCATAGAGCGGAGAAGAATTGTAAATGCTAAAATGTCTTGTTTTCCCCTACCATCTATTGGATCATAGTTTTGAGGACCTTATTGATAGCTTTAACTTGTTCGTTAGCTTGAGGATAATACAGGGATGAGTTCTCATGGCAAAAACCCAACTTGGTATGCAACTCACTCATCATCTAGTTTTGAAAATGGGAACCATGATGAGTGACAATGGCTTGTCGAACACCAAACTGAGTGATGATGTGGTTAAAAAAGAAAAGGGTTGAAGTACGCCCATCATTCAGAAAGGTAGGCATAGCCTCAGCCCATTTTGTAAAGTAATCGACGACGACGATTATATAACCATTCCCCCCGGCTGAGGTAGGATTACACTGCATGAAATCAATGCCCCATTTGGCAAAGGGGTCGATGGAAATAATGGGATGCAACGGAGCAGGGTGGGTGCATGCCTTGTTTTGAAAAACTTGGCAGGGTGGGCACTTTTTGACGGCCTCCATACAATCCTTGAAGATGGAGGGCCAAAAGTATCTAGCACATAAAAAAAATTGGGTTGTAGCCATCCCAGAAATGTGACCACCACAGGCTCCAAGGTGACAATCATTGAGGATGTGTTCAGCCTCTTCATGAGTCAAACATCATCGCAGGATGGTGTCAATGCCATGACGATATAAAGTGTCATCGATAATAAGGTAACGATTAGAGTGGTGGCAAATACGGAAACATTCATCATGAGAGATATCGGGACGAAAACGTTGGGTCTGGAGATAGAGAATGATTTATCCATACCAAGGATCGAAAATTCTAATGAGGAATAGAGATTAGTCAGAAAGAGAATCTCTAGGCTCAGTATCTTCATCAGCATGAGGAAAATCACAAATGAGTTTCGCAAACACCAAGGACTTTTTGGATTTGGACTTAGCAAATTCAAGATCGAATTCTTGAAGGATGATGATCCATTTAGAGTATTTTCCCCCAAGCACCTGACGTGTCAGAATGTGATACATGGGGTTTGAGTCTGTGATAACCATGGTGGTGCGTAACAAAATGTAGTGATGAAATCTATGGACAACGATGACGGCTGCCAGAGCCAACTTGTCAACATGTGAATAATGGAGTTCTGGTCCAGATAGACTTTTACTCAAATAATAAATCACATGTTCTTCACTGGAAGAGTCCTCTTGAACTAATACCATGTAAATAGTGGAAGTAGAGGCCTCTAAGTAAATGATGTAGTCCTTCGTATAGTCTGGAGGATGTAACAAAGGAGTGTTAGTCAGTGCATTCTTAAGAGCATCGAACGATCGTTTAGGAGTTTCATCCTAGATGAAAGGGGCGTCTTTCTGCAACAATCGCATGAATTCTTTAGTGATCTCAGCATAGTTACAAATAAAGAAGCGAAGAAAGTTTTCTTTCCCCTACAAACTTTCAAGTTGTCGTGGGTTGTTAGGTGGGGTTAAAGCTAGAATAGCTCTAATCTTTAAGGGATCCGCCCGAATCCCTTCCTTGGAGACAACAAAGCCGAGGAGTCGGCATGATTCAACAGCAAAAATACACTTATGTGGGTTCAAACGAATGAGGTAGAACCGATATCGAAGAAAAATAGCCCGTAGATGACCGAAATGATCGTATCAACTGGATGAGTGAGTGGGTAAGTCATCGAGGTAAGGTTCTGCAATATGTTTGATATCGTGGAAAGCATGGGACATGGCTAGTTGGAAGGTAGCCCCAGCATTTTTAAGGCCAAATGGTAGCTTCTGATAGGTGAAAGTTCCCCACAGGAAGATAAAGGTAGTCTTATGTTGATCAGTCGGTAAGATGTCTATCTAGTTATATCCTGAGAAATCGTCCATAAAAGAGAAAGTTACGCTACCAGCGCAATTATCACTAATCTGGTCGATAAAGGGTGTAGGGTAGTTGTCTTTCAGATAAGCCTTGTTAATATCCCTATAATCAACACAGACGTGAATGGTTCCTTGTTTCTTAGTAACAAGAACGATATTGGAAACCCATTCCATCAAGGGGATAGGATAAATGAAAATAGATTTCAATCATTTTTCAACCTCTGTCTTAATAGTCGCGGTCTTCTTAGGATTGACTAGGCGGAGTTTCTATCGAACAGGTTTGACACTAGGGTAGGTTTTAATCTTGTGCATGATGATCGATGGATCGATCCCGGGCATCTCTTCATAGCTCCAGGCAAAGACATCGCAAAATTATTTAAACAAAGCAGTATAAGAGACCACTTCCTTGGGTAAACAATTAGCTCCAAGGTTAATGTTTTCCATGACACCTTCCTTGATCAAAATATCAATAACGATCATAGATGAAATGTTTCCCAAATTCCCATTAGAAAGAGTATCTTGTGTGAGGATGGGAGATTGTGGAAAATTGACAACATCAGGAGGGAAGACAGAGTGTATGTCTTCTTGAATTTCTTCGAGAGGTGGAAGAAAAGAGGATCGATGATGGCTATCATCCCAAGGTACATTGTCGAGGCTAAGCATTTCCATTATAGATGCATCGGAAGGAAAAAATTGGGAATTGTAGTTGATTGCAGACGACAAGGAATTTAACCACAATGGCATCGAATAAGTGTCGGGTTCCAATTGATGTTGGTCATCCGAAGAGGGAGAGGCAGATTGGATGGAAACGTATGAGGTTTCCACTGGACTAATTGGCATGGTGTCACCGAGTGCATCGAATTCCAATGGAATGGGTACAATCCAAGGGTTAGATGATTCCAAGGATTGGTAAATCATAGTCGAAATCATATTGATTGTGGCAATATGATGTGTAGTGGGTGGAAGTGGTGTAGGAAAGGTACCCATAAGGCTAGAGTATTTCAACAAGCCAACACCAACGCTTTCATATGTGATCTTGTGATCTCCCAAGAATGGAATATTGTTGGTAGCAGGAACGCGAGCGTCAGGTGAGCAGAAATCTAACTGATCGACAGTGACAATTTTTCTCTGATAACGAAATTGTACACATCGAAAAACTAACGAAGCAATGAAGGTCATAGCATAGAACCAACTTCTTCCAAGTAACAAGTTGTAATCAAGGGGAGCATCGACCACCTCAACGTCAACAGAGATAGTTTTTCCACCCAATTGGACAGACAAGGACTGTAGGAGTCTGTGCGGATGAAAACCTCACCCATCTAATGCACGTAACATCGTTGGGGATTTATTAAGTGCGGGTGATTTCAAGATTTTCCAACAGGCTAAATACATGACACAAGTTGAGGCTCCCTCATCCAAAATAGTTCGGTGGATTTGTTGATTGTGAACAACAACATCAACTTGGAAAGCAAGTTCGTGAGTAAGTCGAGATGTAAAATTATCTAGGTTAAACGTGATATTGTTGGATGACTCGGGATCAAAAGCGCCAATAGCGGCCAAGAGAGTTCTACGTTGACTGGGACAATGTTGTAGAACTTCTAACGCAGGCATGGCACATGGTGCTTGAGCCATATCTTCAACGATGTTGTAGTGTTGGGCAACGTGTGAGTTAGGATTAAAGGTATATTTATGGATAATGCTCTTAGGAGGGCATAATATACAGTCGAATGTAGGTTTCTCGATATGGAGGGATCCAGATAGAGGACTGACAGATGGAGGACTAACGAAGGATGGTGATGGATCTTGTGAAGAACTGTTAGTGACATTTCCTTTGTCCAGTTTAACTAGTGTGTCATAGGTCGTAGAGAGGGTGGTTAAATCAATTCTGTTGAAGAGATAGATATGGGCACTTTTCTAGGCTTCATCATGAGGAGGGTGGTTGGAACTGCCCCCTGGAGAGGGGTTTTGAGCAACCATAGATTGTTGTTGAGGAAAAGGTTGAGTAAGAATGGTGGGTTGGGAATTCCCTTTAAAACTTTTGTCCACTTCATCGCGATGTGGATAGTCTTGAGTGTAGTGATTTTCACCACAAATAAGACATGGGAACTTTGGTTTCCGCTGTGGTTTCTTTTTGTTAGCAGGCGGTGGATTTTGAGCTTTTGGTTGTTCATTATTATTAGTCTTTTTGTTTTTGTTCTTTGCCTTTTTCTTACCTCCAGTTTGTTGTGAGGGGGCAGAATGAACTGCATTCACCTCAGAGACTTGGGTATGAAAGGAGGTATAGGGTGTGGTCAAACTAGGAGCAAATGTGGAAGTAGATTGAGGTGCAACTCCAGTTGACTGGGATGTAGATTGAGTCTTGATGGAACCAATAATTCCATCTGCATGTGATGAGGATGAAGGTTTGGATGGATCATTAGTGGCGCGGGTAGCATTGGGAATCAACTCATATAAAGTACCGGACTGGGAATAAACCAAGTCTAAGTACTGGGCCCTGGAAATGGCTTCTTCTTTGGTAACTACACCACCCATAGCAACATCACGAGCAATTGGGGGTAAAAGTGATTTGGTAAACCATTCTACCAATAAGTGGTCAGGAATGACTACTTTGATCAACCTTCGTTATCATCTCCATTCATGAATATGGTTAGAGATGTGCATGGAGTTAGTCTGAAGAAGGGAGGTCAAGAGTTCAGTACCCTTCTCTTATCAAATGGGTAGTTGAAAATGGGTGAGGAAGGACATGGAAAGGGAGTTGAAATCTCGTAAGGAACCAAGCGGTAGTTCAATATACCACTTGGTCGTTGAACCCATAACTGTTCATTGGAAAATACGCAAATCTATAGAGTCGTCCATTAAGGAGTTTGATGAACACCATAAATGGAAAGTCATTACATTATTATTGGGGTCTTCTCCAGCTTTGCCATCAAATTTCGGAATATCAGAAGGGATTTTAGCTGGAATCACTGGCTAGACAAGGTAATGAAATATAGGATCATTGGTTAACTAAGATAAGTCTGGGAGATCCAGAGTAGCAAGGAAAGGTATATGTCGGTTAACCTGCGGGTGATACTGGTGACGCATAGGGACACCAGTAGGACCGTACACTAGGTTAGGTGTATAATTGTAACCAGTGGTTCCTGCATAGGGTTGTTTTTTACCAGAGTACACGAGATTCAAGGGTGTTTGAGAAACATGTGTGAGCAGAGGATAACCGGATGGGTTTTGAGGATTATAAGTTGGATTTGGTGTTTTCCCATGGGGGGGTAAATATTTTGTCCATAAGGAGGATATGGATTAGTTCCTTGAGAAAGAGGAGGTTGTTGTAGACCTTGAGGATTATATCCCCCAGAGAACTATGGGTTTCCTGGGAAAGGAATGTTCCACGGATTAGGAGTTGTAGACACATTCTATATAGAAGGTTGATGATGGGATCCATTCTGAGGCTACCCCCCAGCATGAGGTTTCCCCCCAAATGGAGGTTGTCCTCCGAGAGGAGGTTTCCCACCAAATGGAGGTTTCCCTCTAAGAGGAGGTTGCCCACCAAACGGAGGTTTCCCTCCAAGAGGAGGTTGCCCTCCGAGAGGAGGTTTCCCTCCAAGAAGAGGTTGTCCTCCAAACGAAGGTTGCCCCCCAGCATGAGGTTGAGTTCTTGGAATTTGGAAACTAGACGTAGATGACTAATCGGTGTCGCTTAATGGATTATAGCCACCAAGACCAATTCCTATGGGTTGTTGGATAGGTATAGTACTTCCGGGTATAACCTGGTTAGTGTTAACAATGGAAGGATTCAGTGCATTGTACCTAGGGACAAGTGACGAAGAAGGCCTAGATGACAGTGGTGTACCAATGGGATCTTGGCTAACCACTAAATTACCAGTGGGTATAGTCACAACGTGAGGGACCATCGTAGAATGGGCCATCTGGAGAGAAATAGTAGAACTTTGACCAGTATACTACATATTCAAACCAATATACGGTGTGATGGAACTAACGGTTGTACCAATAAAATATTCTAAAGGTACAGTATAGGTAATTAATATTTTGGGTAATTGAGACACAACAGGTGCATCAACACCTATGCCTAATCCATAAATTTCTCACACCATGCGAGGTGGGCTTCGAACTATGTCAGTACTCCAAAGGGGATCTCCGATTTGAGGGCTCGAATAAGACCCAGTTGAAATGTCAAAAGGTTCAATAACAACAAGTTCTCCAACTGAATTCAGCTAGAGAAAATGCCTCTCATATCCTGCAGGAATGCGGAAAGCCTTCATAGAATCTGAAACAATGTGAAATTTTTTTGAGGAGGTGGAAACTCCCTCCTGTGAGTTTATAATGTTGTGAACCTCGCTCTGTTGAGGATATCCCTCTGTATCATGAGGGGGTAAAGGGGTAAAATCTTCCATGTTTTCTGGGGGAAGTCCATGTACCCTACGCGAATGGAGTGGAGGGTCAATGTTGGCGGAGAAAATTCGACGAAAAAAATCTATGGCCAACTAACAAAAAAGAAACAACATGCACTAATCAAATCTAGGAATCAAACCAAGAAAACAAAACCTTCTCTCGAAGACCATACTAGTTGGTGATGAAATCCAACGTCATGTGATCAAGTCAAGAAGGGACTAGGATATGGTGGAATAGTTACGATGGTGGCCTACTTAACGGACTTGCGCCTTGGTGCAAGCTTCCACGCAGTAATTGTGGATTTACCCTCCAAGGAGCCCGAGTGAGTTTGACCACTGTCTGTTCTAGGTACAACGAAGACTTCCCTTCACCGTCACCTTGTGTAAGTATCTAAATATTATGGAAACTAAGGACACCAACTCATAGTCAGCCCCTGAGTGGGTACAGTCGACAGTCCGGTCTGAACGTATGAGCAGGGTAACAAGTCTGAAATTCCTTGAGAGAACTGAGGACAAGTGGACCGGTAGAACTCCAGAGGACCCCGAATGGATTCAGATTTCATGAAGCACCGAGACCAAATGAAACCAGATGAACCTCAAGAAGAACCCTTAATATACGATCCAACCACTACAAACGGTTGAACCACGGAGGGATAATCTCTGTAACTCTCTCGAATGTGACCTCGTGTGTAACCCCTGTGTGAGAGGGGGATCCCAGAAAACCTATACGACAATTGGATTTGTCTCTCCCTATTGCAAGATTCTAATGTTTGTTTTGAATACTTTGGAGAGTTGTACTCATAGCCTAATCCAAAGTGCTAATCCTGGTCTAATGTTGGTGGAAGATTCTAAAAGCAAAATGTTCTAGATAATTTTTAATTAACATTCATTTTGCAGTTGTTCTTTACTCAAAGGGTGTATGAAAGTGAAACTGATGTTGTTATGACTCAATTCCCAAAAAATTCATAAAATATGATAAGCAGCCTTTTCTTTCAATGAATGCTTATTTAAGGGAAGGAGAAAAATGTTGTTTTCACTATCAAACGTTAAGATGCAATATCTTCAATCAATTTGTTTCTCAATCAAATTCAGTGTAACGCTAAAATTTCATAGAATTCCTTTATAATATCCAAGAACAATCATAAAAATGTATCCTTCTGCTTTGTGTGTGAATGATGATCGATTTGTTGTAAATATTCTTATGTCATTCAGACTTTAAGATCAACAAGATTCAGACAATCAGAAGCAAGTTTTACACAAACAAATACACACTCTCGTTGTGATTAAACCAAAAAGACAAAGATAACAAAATTTGCAAAAAGAAAACCAAAAAACTCAAAAAGATTGAAAAAAGGTTTGGACAAGATGACCTCAAAGATCAAATGGGATGGTGCATAGATCTTTGAAATTCCTCACAAAGGTTTCCACTCAGTCAAATAAATGAGAAGAAAATAGTAAGTTGACTCTAAATCGTCAAAGACAAAGAGTGACTTCAAGATAAGGAAAAAAAACGTCAAAATTCCAAACAAGAAGAGATCAATTCTTAGAAAGCAGAGTATTGAAGGCCAAGATAAAGATAAACTGAGATGATAAGACCATGAGCAAGTGCCAAAAGCAAAAATTGAACCTTATAGAAAGAAAACCTAAAGGATTTTGCACATAAAAGGGGCAACGCTCTGGTGTAAAGGGCACTAGAGCATTCCAACGCCCTGTGTAAGCCTGGTAGGGAGCGCAAAACGCTCTGGTAGCGAGAGTAAGGGGGCGTTGGCCTCTAAAAATTCAGGAAAAATGCCCAGAAAGTTAAAAAATCAAGCAAACTCAATCAACCAACTTGAAGGTTATGAAATCAAGAGACAATCAATCAGATCTAAGAATCAAAGTTAGTATGGAGAAGGCCAAGAAGTGGGCAAAGGGCCAAAACAATATCTAGGAAAGGAATCATAGTTCAGAGCTCCTCCCCAGTGGAGTCGCCAATTTCTGTTATAGGTGAATCCTCCTACGGATAAGAGGATTCCCTCTTGGTATCTAGACCCCTAAGACCAAGACAGAAAAGGTGCTATCATTGGTCACTAACATCCTTTTAGATCTAATTAAGATAATACATGAAGAGGAAGAATAAAAGTGTACCTTGTTAACGACATTTGTCCTTGCAAAGTCCAAGTTGAGCTTCAATACTAAGCTCCTTGATATGTCTTGTAGAACAAACAAAGATACAACAAGCTTCCTATTCTACTGATATTAGCTCAAATACAAATCTATCTACTAGAGACAAGTTCATGTGGAACAAACACAAACTTGAAAGAAACAGGCCAAGCATATATATATATATATATATATATATTAATGAGAACAAATGAAGAGTACTTACAGACCAAATTTGATGAAGGTGCAGCAGCTTCTTCCAGCTCTCTTTGTCCAGCCCCTTTGCTCAAGTAATCTAGATTGATTATGCTTCGATGGTATCTCACTTATGAGATCACAAGTTTGGTATAATACTCAATCTCCATATATCCTTTCACCATGAGGATGCCTCCTTATATAGGCTTGGAGAGGCCTAACCACTTGAGAGATCTTTGGGATAAGTTGAGGATTCCTCTCCTTCAATTGTGGATCTCTCCTAAGATCATGCCTTGACCTCAGATTTGAATCCAACCACCTTCAAATATTGAGGGGATTCTTCCCTAATTTCCCTCAACAGGCCAAATTTCACCCAAAAAAGGCCAGTGCTCTCTCAAAAGGGTTACAAAGCATTAGAACGCTCACCCATAAACAGAGTGCTAGCACTCCCTGACAATATGTAGGGGACCACTCCATTCCAAATTTGACTTTTGAGTGGCTTTTTTAGTGGCAAAAGGCTTGTACTCCTTGTCAATTGATTTCTCCTCTTCAAAACTAGTCTTTGAGGTGTCTTAAGTGTCCTTATGATGTCATTAGAGAGATGACATAGGAAAGATAACAATGTGATGTTTGTGACACTTGTGATATTTATAATGATGACACTAGCCATCATTGCAATGAGTGATTTTGATGTGTAACAGGGGGACTAAGAAACCAAGATGACAAGCATTTTCACATGCTAAAAAGGTATGACTTAGCTTGTTTTTGTTGCAATAAAATGGGTCATAAAGTTAGCGATTCTTGGCACTCTAGAAGGCCAAGCAGCCCATGCAAGAACTATTGTTAGTATTGCAAATTGAATGGACATTGGGAGGCCAAATGTTGGAGGCTTCACCTAGAACTCCATCCTAGGAACCAGACAACCAAGAAGAAATCTTGGAGAGTCAAGGTCAAGGGAAAAGAGGAGTTGTTGGAATTTGCAGCCCAAAGAGAAGTGGTAGTCCAACAACTTATTACAACAATGAATTTCCTTTACATCCATGAGATGGACATCAAGGTTATACCAAAGGAAAGCCCTACTCAGCTCTTATCTTCCATCCTACAATGGAGGCATCCTTTCTTTGAGATTTGCCAAAGTCTGCTTGATGATAGGAGAAGAAGAAGATTGAAGGAATTAAATATTTTGGGGACCATTAACCTACAAATGGGGAAGTGTGATCTGAATTGGATCCTCACCCAAAACATTTTGTAAAATTTTAATAAACTTGTACTTTCTATTTTATTATATTTTGTCTTTTTTTTGGCAAAATGGGAAATGGAAATGAACCATGTGACGGTTGGCCTTCCAAAGGAAACACATTAAAAGAGTGAAGGATGTAGCAAAGAGGGAAATGAAGGGAGATAGGGAGAACTTGGGAATTTTGTAGAGAAGACAGCTTAAAGAGTGTAGTATACTTGAAGATCGTTGGATGATCTAAGTGGATATTGGTGGCCACCCACCTATTCCAACTGGCTCCTCGTGTCTGTTTTTGTTCAACATGTCTTTTTGTATTTCTTTATAATTGTGAGTTATACACTTCGGGGGATGTATGAAGCCTCACACATTCTCCTGGTGGATACGGGTGGCCTCTCACCTAATCCATCTAGCTTATTTTGTATGTTTTCATGTCAACACATCTTGTTGTACTTTCAAGGCTGTTTTGGGGCCCTAAACATTGTTTTATTGGTTCTCCACAGTCAAAATGTAGACGGAGGTAGAGTCTGAAGGCAGAATGTGTATTTCTCTGAAAGACCTTTCCAACGGGCTATCACGCGCCTAAAACAAAGGTTGTATGAAAAATTTATGACCCTAGGAAGTTGAGGTACCAAATTACACCAACTTGCCCATAGGGCCCACATGAATTTTGGCATTTCACCTTCTAGGGTTAGTTTTTTGGATGTCTAGGGTTTTGGAATTCATGAGTAATATGAAAAGGGCCTATGGAGTCTCATTGTATTCAATTATGCTCAGATGAATGCACGCAACAGCCACATCTCTTCTCAGAGATAGCTACCACCATTCGAGCAAGTTTCACTTCTACAGTTTTACAGTTTCATCCCATTTCTTTATTTAATAGAAGATATTGTTCACTTGATATTTGTGTTATTCTTCTTATCTCTTTGTTTTCAGTCTATTAATTAGTTTGTTTCTCTCCTAAATCCGGATCAGTGGTATCAGAGTGGTCTACTCTTCATTTATTTTTCTTTGTGCATGTCCCCAAAAAGGTCTGGGTACAAGAAGTTGGGACTCGAACCCATCGAGCCATTACCAGATTGGTCGCATCGAGCCCAACAACAACCCATGGGAGATGAAAATAAATATGCATCCTATTAAATTTTTTCTTGAGGAATCCATCGCGTGACAAATGAACAAAATGATGGGCAACTTCACGCAGATCCTTCGATGGATACCCATGCGAGAAGATCTTCATCAAGCGTCCATGAAACCCCCTTCAAGGTACAGGTAAATTTTGATATTCCATTATTTGAAGGACTAATAGATGTGGATGTTGTAGATAAATGGTTGAATCTGCTTGAAGGATATTTTTCGGTTCACAATTTTTTCGATTGGGAAAATATCACTTTTGCACTCCTCAAGGTCATTCCCCATGTGAAAGACTAGTGGTATACTTACTCGGAGCAAAGGGTCATGGAGGAATCTGCAATTTTTTTGGTGGCCCCTACATGGGATTCCTTCTGAGACACCATTAAATAAAATTACTACCCTATTGGAAGCTATGAGGACCATTACACTAGATGGACCACCCTACGTAAAGAAAGGGACTAGACAATACCACACTTCACCAATATTTTCCATACCCTACGCACCAAATTGGGTATCAAAGTTTCTAAGCGTCATCTGGTGCTCAAATATCACAGTTGTTTGCATCGATACATTTAGACATAAATGGATTTCCTGGACATCGCCTCGTTGGGAATGGTGTATAGATACATTGTCAAGATCGAGCATAAATTTAAGAAGAAACAATGAGAGTTTGGATCTGCAAACCCCTCAAAGCTGAAGCAAGGAAAAGGCATCGCAAACCCACACAGCAAAGGACCAAGCCAAGATGGTCGCCCTCAGGACAATCAGTCCAAGTTGCAACACAAGAAAGGAAATGGTCGCCCAAAAGATGAAGAAGGACACGAGAAAATGGTGTGGGTACCATAAAAGTACTTGGCACAACACCGACGAATTCCACTCCAAGCCGTCCCTCGTGGTCGAGCTAAAGGATTTTGAGTCAAAGGCCGATTTTGATTTCAATTCAAATCATGAAGGAGGGAAGTGATTTATCAATGTTGAACCTAGTGCCACGGTCACTACCACCAAATTTCGGCTAAGCGAACCAGAAGAACCAGAGGAAGGGCACCGCCTCTTTCACTCGCACATGTGGGTCAAGGGGGTTCTGATTCATTTCATTGTCGAAAGTGGTAGTTAGAAGAACCTGATTTCAGCAAAGATCGTCAAGTGGTTGGACTTGCTAATGACACCGTACCCATAACCCTACACCATCGGATGGCTTCGTCAAGGAAGAGATCTCTGCATCAACCAAAAATGTCGTCCTCCCTATGGCATCAAGCCTTTCAAAGATGAGGTACTATGTGATAATGTTCCCCTTGAAGTTTGTGATGTTCTTTTAGGACAACCATATTTGTGGAAGTGTCATGTTGTGTATGAATCTAGACCCTGCAGTGTTATTATTACTTTGGGTAGACAATTGTACATGATCCCTGAGGTGGCATCGCCTACTGTTATTTCTTTAATCTATGTTAAGAAATGCAGTAAGGTCATTTCACGGATCGGGAAGTTCATCTTCTTTGTGATCCATGCTCAAAGTAAGTGGAAGGTCATCACCACATATGTGGCCTCTACACAATGCCTCTCTTTGTAGTAGAAGAAAGTGGACGGGATCATGGAAGAATACATAGTCATCTTCGCCTCACCTACAAGGGTACCGACACACTACCAAGTCAATCATCCCATTGATCTGACCCCAGCGCACCTCTACCTAATGGGCCATTCTATCGGTGCTCGCTGATGGAGAATGATGAAATCAGGCATCAAATCCAAGAGCTTCTTTAAAAGGGGCACATCACACCCAACTCCTCCCCTTGCGGAATCCTGATTGTTCTAGTGCAGAAGAAGGATGGGACTTGGCAACTCTGCATTGATTACAAAGCCTTGAAAAAAATCACAATCAGGAACCACTACCCCATTCCTAGGATTTATGACCTTCTTGACCAACTCACGGGGAAAAATTTATTCAGCAAGATTGACCTGAAGTCTGGCTACCACTAGGTTCCCATCGAACCAACTAATGTCTGGAAGACAACCTTCAAGTCTAAATAAGGTCTCTACGAATGGCTAGTCATGCCCTTTGGCTTAACAAATGCACCAACCACTTTCATGAGGTTGATGGATGATGTATTGAGACCCTTCACCAACTCCTTTGTGGTAGTATATTTGGATGACATCCTCATCTTCAGTAGAATGTGGGAGGAGCACATGCGGCATATTCAACAGGTTTTGAGCACTCTACGGTAGCACAAGCTTTATGACAACTTAGAAAAATTCTCTTTTGGCATGAACAGGGTCCAATACCTGGGATACATTGTTGATGAGCATGGGGTACATGTTGATCCAGCGAAGATCCAAGTCATCCGTGACTGGCCAGCCCCGACCACACTGACCGAGCTTCAGAGCTTCTTGGATCTAGTCAATTTCTACCGATGGTTCATGTTGGGATTATCCCATATTGCATGGGCCCTTAGCCAGGTGACCAAGGGAGGTGGTAGGGCCAAGTTCGTATGGGGGAAGGAGAAGCAATGAGAATTCAATGATCTAAAACATCACTTGTGCTCATCTCCAGTACTCTTCTTGCTCGATTTGCAACACCCATTCGAGATTAAGAGTGATGCATCTGACTATGTTGTGGGCGCAGTTCTCACTCAGCATGGGCATCCTGTGGCATACCATAGTGAGAAACTCTCCAATGATGTCTGAAAATAACCCACTTATGACAAGGAAATATATTCCATTGTACAATATTGTCATCAATGGAAACATTACATTCTGGGGAAAGAGATGATCATACACATTGATCATAAGCCTCTGCAGTTCATACAGACACAAGGGAAATTGCAGAACGACCGCCATCAAAAGTGGTCCACCTACCTGCAGCAGTTCCATCTCAACATCAGGTATAAGACAGGTATCTCCAATCATGTCGCTGACTGTCTCAGTCGGCCTTCTGTAGCTGCACTCACCATTATGCTCCAATCCTGTGGACATGAAGAATCATAGTGTGTAATGTCCCCACTTTGGGACATTATCACAGGGTAGAGATTTATGATGACCAGAGTAGCCAGATGGATGCTATAGTGAGTACAGGGGTATTTGAGAGGCATTGTGGGGTCCAGCTTGCATTGATGATCATATTCCATCATTATGAGCCAATCCGCACAAGTTGGCTTTGGTTTTGTTGCATTCCGACGATTTCAATGATTTTGACTATTTTGAGCCATAAGTCAATGGTATTCACTGAAGAGGTCATTTTGGGCACATTAGTTGGTGGAACCTCTCAGTGTAATAGCTCATTGGAATCAAGAGGAGCAACACTACAGGATGGGATGGCTAGAAGTGACTTTCAATGGCCAAGGAAGCCACAAGGAGAGATAATGAGCTTTTCAAAGGTAAAAAGGTTAATTAATTAATTAAAGTGATTTAATTAATTAATTAAATATTAATAAAATGAAAGTCACTTTGGAGGGACAAGG
>ML807397.1:119857-144838 GCA_009831015.1 Picea engelmannii
GGGATTTCAGATCTACAGAGATTGAGAGGGATCTTGGAGATTCGGTCACCTGGATTGTTCTTACCATCACCCGATCTATCAGTTTACATATTTATTAGGGTGATTGGACATTTTTTGGCAGCAGGGCTGAATTATCTAGGGTTTCAGTCATCTAGTGGGGCACACCATTCAGTGGGGGATTTCAGATCTATAGAGATTGAGAGGGATCTTGGAGATTTGGTCACCTGGGTTGTTCTTACCATCACTCGATCTATCAGTTGGAATATTTATTAGGGTGATTGGACACTTTTGGCAGCAGGGTCGAGTTATTGAGGGTTTCAACCTTCTATTGGAGCGTGGCATTCTTCAGCTGGAGAGTTTGGCATTCAGATCTTCTTGTATTGATCTTCATTTCTCATTCAGCCTTTGGAGGCATCTTTTGTATTAGCAGGAGCATTTTGTAGCAGCTCTTATCTATTGTCTATCTTCTTGGCCATCTGTTGAGCATTCCAGATCGACATCTTCATTGTAGCAGGTTTCTCTATTTTATGAATAAAGAAGAATTGAGATGTTTTGGCTTGTCTATCTTATTGCATATGGTTGAGGTATGTTCCATGGTTATCTCTTTCTTTTATTTGCTGCATACACACATATAAACACATCTAAAAGGTAGATCAACAAAGTGTTTGATGAAATACCACAACCAGAAAAAGGTTTTAAAAAGACACCAAAACAGTGATGATCTTTGCATAATGGCTTGGGATCATTACATAGTGGCCCCAACTTTATCAGCAAGATCCGGACTTCGCCACCACATATCAACTCTTGGGTACAGGCGCCATTGTCACTGGTTTTCACATTCATGAAGGACTCTTATGCCACCTAGGCCATCTTTGTGTTCCTACAAGAAAGCGGGCAAAGCTTATTTGGGAATCCCACTATAGTCAGGTGGCATGAAATTTTGGCGTAGAGAAATTGTGGTCATTCTTCAGAAACATTTTTATTGGCCAAAAATTTGACAGGACGTCAACAAGTATATCATATCTTGCATTGCTTGCGCCATTGCCAAGACAACCATCAAGAAGCAAGGCTTATACACCCCTCTTCTGATTCTCGAGAAGCTATGGGAATCCATCTCAATGGATTACATGTTTGGTTTGTCATCCACCAAGCACAAGAATGATTGTGTGTTTGTGGTTGTTGATCGGTTTTCGGAGATGGTCATCCTCATAGCCTATAAGAAGAATGTCACAGTAGCAGAAACTGCCAAGCTCTTCTTCGAACGAGTTTGGGTCCACTTTGGGATACCACAGACCATCATCTCTAACAGAGACAATAGGTTCCTCAAAACCTTTTGGTCAAGTCACTAGTCTCTGTTGGACCCCAAGCTCACAAAATCCACTTCTTTCCACCCCCAAATCAATGAACAAACTGAGGTTGTCAATCAAATGATTGTGGAAATCTTACGCATGTATAATTCTAAGAATCCCTGTACATGGGATGAGAGTCTTCCATATGTCCAACATAGCTACAACAGGGCTCTCTATAGTTCCACCGGCCATAGCCCATTTTAGGTGGGTCTGGGATTCCAACCCTTGGGACCCATTGATGTTAAACTTCCACTTGCCACCGCACTGATAGACCCTTCCCATGATCAGTTTGTGATCGACAAAGCCACTAGATTCATTGAGTGGATTCAGCACATCGGCCAACAGGTCCATGAGATTTTGCAGAAATCCAATGCTAAGTACAAGCAGCACCATGATCAACACAGGGTACCACACCAGTTTCAGGTTGGAGACAAAGTCTGGTTACATTTGCAGAAGGAGCATCTCACCGGGCCCCATCAGAAGCTTCGACCACTTTGGTATGAACCTTACACTATCACCAAGGCTATGGGTAGTAATGATTTTAAGCTCAACACTCCACCCTTCCTTGGTATGCATCCTATATTCAATGTGGACCTCCTTCGACCATATTTTCTACCGCTATTGGACACCTCTAAGATTGTCGAACAGCTAACGCCAACAGAGCTCAACCTTGACTTCATGGAACAAGAATCCACTGATCAGATTGTGGACACACAGGTCAAGGGCACTCGCCAGCAACGGATCCAGCTTTATCGGGTTGTCAAGGCAAGGAAACTCCTACACCAAGGCAAGTGGCTCACCCGGGGCCAAATCCAGCAGAAGTTTCCTCACCAGATGGGGGAACTCAATGCAATGGAGACCATTGCTTCCTAAGGGGGGAGGATTGATCCAGGTGGATATTGGTTGCCACCCACCTATTCCAACTAGCTCCTCATGTCTGTTTTTGTTCATCACGTATTTATGTATTGCTTTATAATTGTGAGTTCTACACTTCTAGGGTTATATGAAGCCTCACACATTCTCCAGGTGGATACGGGTGGCCTCTCACCTAATCCATCTGGCTTATTTTGTATGTTTTCATGTCAACACATCTTGTTGTACTTTGAGGGCTTTTTTGAGGCCCTAAACATTTTTTTTTGTCTCACCGTAGTCAGACTGTAGACGAAGTTAGAGTCTTATGGCAGAATGTGTATTTCTCTGAAATACCTTTCCAACAGGCTATCATGCGCCTAAAATGGAGGTCGTATGCAAAATTTATGACCCTAGGAAGTTGAGGTACCAAATTACACCAACTTACCCATAGGGCCCACATGAATTTTTGTGTTTCACCTTCTAGTGTTAGGTTTTTGGATGTCTAGGGTTTTGGCATTCATGAGTAATATGAAAAGGGCCTATGGAGCCTCATTGCATTTGATTCTTCTCAGACGGATGTGCGTAGCAGCCACATCTCTTCTAAGAGATAGCTACCACCATTCAAGCAAGTTTCAGTTATGTAGTTTTACAGTTTCAACCTATTTCTTTATTTAATAGAAGATATTGTTCACTGTATATTTTTGCTATTCTTCCTATCTCTGTGTTTTCAGTCTATTAATCAGTTTGTTTCACTCCTAAATCCGGATCAGTGGATGAAGGTGTCAAGGATTATGTCCACGATGAGCGAAGGCATCTCTGAGCCATAACAATCTGCATTTATTTGCATGAGTAACAATGCATGATTTATCTGGGCATGCATAGCTCACCCATTGTAATGAATTTCCCAAGAAAAATAAATCTCTTTTGTTTATACTGCATGGGTGAAATATGATTTATGAGGTATATTGTGGTTCTAGTTTGAGTTTTATTGCTTGAAATTTGTGTTCTAGTTAATAGATGCAAGCTTCCTTAACTCAATCCTCTCTGAGCTGCATTTTGTCTTGTTGACTAAGGTTCCACTCACCCACAAATTGTATTCCCTCCTTTGGGCATTTTATTTTATTGTTGGGTGATTTTATTTCCCCCTGAGAAAATTTATACCCATCTGGGCATTTTTCTTAGTGCTAGGCATTCCAACAGAGAAGTTGGTCGGAGTTAATAATTGTTGGGTTATTTTTCTTTCGCTAGGCATCTTCTCTTTGCCCGCAGGTCGTTTTTCTCTAATGTTGAGTGTTTAAACTCGTCCCGAGTCATTTTTCTTTGATGTTAGATGTCTAAACTCACCCCAGGTCATTTTTCTCTGATGTTGGATGTCTAAATTCTCCCCTAGTTGTTTTTATCTCATGTCGAGTGGTTAAAATCACCATGGGTGTTTTTCTCCATTGTTGAGCTACTAACTTCATCGAAAGAACATTTTCTTCACTGGCGGTTGACTTAATTCGTCCCCTCAACATTTTTCTCCACTGTTGGATGATTAAATCCGTCCACTCAACATTTCCTTCATTGTCAGTCTTGGACACAGTTTGAAAACTTAGTTGGAATTAGTCTAACAACTACAAACAATGCAAGCCAAGCAATAAACAACACAAAGAATAGAGAACAAAATATAAATTCCGCAAAGAATCCACATTGGTTAAACAAACGGACTATAAACCCATAATTTACAGATCATATGGCTATACCTATTTTAATACCCATTCAAGGTTGGTGGATTCCAAAATACTTTACAATATATTGATATTATTCTTGGAGAATAAAGAAGTTAGTCCTTCGCACATTCATTTAGAGCCATGTGAACCTATCACATATTCCACTTCAATAGTAGGAAATTTTAATTTTAATAAAAAGCTTACATTGGATTGAGTATAATATTTATGACCTAATGCAATAGATTATTTCACACCCATAATCTATCATGGAATAAAGATATTACATTTTAACTTGGATTTCGCATAACATTTAACTTCATAAGGATGATCTTTTTAGTCCTTGTCGAAGGCAGATAGGGACTATAGAGATCGATAATTCATTGGCGTCATATTAATCTGTCCTTTCACTATAAATTTTTGCATCATCTGTATTGTTCGTTCTATAGAAGTAAAAACATTATTTTGTATATAAAAAAAAAAAACTTATATGTCATCATCTCATTGGAGAATATATTCGAGGTCTTATTGCCATCTTTGTTGTTCCCAATGTTGTAAATGTGTAGATATCCAAAGTTTTGAGCTTAGATGCTCCTTTTTAATTTTTATTACATTTTACTGAAATGTTTACAAACCGAAAGTTCTGAGCATGGACCATATTATTATTAGTCCTTTGTATTTGTATCGAAATGTTTGCATACCGAAGGTTTAGATCATTGACATTTTTTTTGAGGTGCTTGAATAGGCCTGACAGCTTAAATGTTTACATGGCGTGAGGTCCTGAAACATGCCTCACAACTTAAATGTTTTCATACCACGAGGCCCTTAGATAGCTTGATAGCCTTGAATGTTTACCTAAATAGGCTTCTCGTAGTACATTTTTCCTCGAAATTTCCCATACAATGTTGCAGTGAATTTGGACAATAGTGTTGTCCATCGCCAGTTGAATAGGCCTTGTATGTTTCATACTTCTTCTAGGCTTGGAATGCAATTTCGTCATCATTGAAGCTACATACATTGTTTACTGGTTCAGTGGGTGCTTCTTCTTCACTGGTTTGTCGATTGTTGCATGTTGTTGTTTGGTTCACAATTCGATTTGCGCTTCTATCGTTCATTGTTTCGAAGTAAGTTTCCATGCCATAATTTCATTTTATATTCCTTGTTTATCATTCAGTGTTTGCAGTTTGCATGTAAGAATGTTTGCTTATTTCTACTGGCATGCTTGTCATATATTTTCGGTTCCCTCTGTGCTTTGACTGTAGTTTGGTAATCGTTGGAGATACATATGTTGTTTACTGGTTCAGTGGTTGTTGCTTGTTCACTAATTTGTTGGTTCATCGGCTGTTGGTTGTTGTTGTTTGGCTCAAGTTTATGAGTTCGGGGCCCTGGGGATGTAGTTGGGCATGTTCATTCCTTCTCGCTGGTTTGGTGCTTGTTGTTTTCTTTTGTTTGCTTCATCTTTGCAGGGTTGGGGTCCTGCGCCGATAGTTGGAGTTTTTTTTTTTTTTTGGGTGCTTTGCGATGTTCAAACCCTGCACCCACGAGTGGACCTACAGTTGTGTTATTTGCCATGTCTGGCGAAGTCGAGATCTGGTGCATGTTTCGTGCACACCTATTCTGCTGTAAAATTTTGTTGATATTTCAATGTTGACATGATAGAAAATAGTGGCATAAGAAATAATTGGACAACTACATGTGCAATTGCAATATCTGTTGTTTTTTTTGTTAAAATAAAACATGTGCAAACCACACTTCTTAACCATATATGATGGAATGTGCCCATATCACAATACACGTTCTTTATCCTCTACACAGACTGGTGTGACCACGATACAATTTGTCTTGTACTTGAGATATAATAAGTACACCAAAGATACTGCAAAATTATATTTCCATGTTTGGAAGCATATCTGGATACTTTGCCACATGAAACCAAAATCATTTATCTATGGCCATTCAATTTCTTAATATTTTTGTGGCTTGTAATATATTTTGGGCAGGGAAAAAACTTTATTATTTACAACCATGGATGGAGAAAAGCAAAGGTTCATGTTTCTAACTATCTTTTATTCTATTTTTTTATTCTCATTTATTGTATGTACATATTACTTGTTCTTTGGTGCATACTAGCTTCCATTCATGTTCATTGTATTTTGTGCGTTCCCACATTCAAGCAAACAGATTAGTTGGAGAAAACGATAGAATCTTGACTGCAGCGATGGAAGAGGAGATACAAAGGTACATGCTTGTACTGTTATTTCATATTCCTTTGTTTTGTATTTCATTTATTATCTGTATATGTATTCACCTAGTTTATTGTATGTAGATATTGTGTACCTTCCTACATAATAACTTATCTTCATTGCATGTCTTCCTTCATACTAACTTCCTTCATGTCCATTGTATTTTTCCTGCATTGCTACATTTAAACAAACAGAGTGGTTGGAGAGGACGATTGACTCTTTGGCATGAATGTAGACGAGGAGTTACAGAGGTGCATACATGTACTCTTATTTCATATTCCATTGTTTAGTATGTCATTTATTGGTTGTGTATTTGTTCTAGTTGTTCTACTATTTTGTACCTTTTTTACTATATGTATATATTACGTATCTTTATGGTTATTCTCATGTGAATCGTGTTCTCTTTACTGCTACATTGAAATAAATAGAGTTGTATTTCTTTATTTTACATGTATTTCTTCATACTAACTTGCCTTCATGTCCATTGTATATTCGATGTTGCTACCTTGGAAGAAACAGACTGGTTGGACAGAAAGATGAATTCTTGTATGCAACAACAAAGGGGTCTGTGTTACAATCTTCAAAAAGGTATACCAACTGTGCTAGTAAATTAAATATACAAAATGGGTGGGGGCATATAATATTGGACTAGAACACAATGATTTGGCAATAATGAGCCTTTGTGCCCTCCCCATTTCTACTTTTTCTATTTTCTATTATCCCTTTTGCTTTCTAATTTCTCTGCTTAGTCATCTTTTTGAAAATGCCTTGGTGCGCCGGTTGGTGGACTCACGGGTTCACATTTATGGTCACGCTTCTACCTTATTCCATACTTACCCACTTTGTCGATTGCGGGTGCTAGGCTGGTGGGTTCAATATTGCGCCTCTGGCTTCCGAGGTTCCGCGATATACAGATTGGTCGTCGTGCCCTGCCATCATGCCCTATTTATTGTTATACAATTTTTCAAACAAAAAATCTGAGGCATACAATTTGACCCTCGGGTCCTCGTGTTTCTCGATTATCCCTTGATACCCTATTTTGTATTCCATCTTCGTTCGACCTTGCATGTGACATTAAGAAAAATTTTGGACAATATACAATGCATGTGCTTATTTAGTCCTTTTGATGTTCATATACACATGCTTGCATCAGAAAAAGTTGGATTAGTGACATGGCCATGAGTAGTCAGTCATCCCAGACATCAACACACTGACAAGGCCAAAGGTAAAGATGTATACATTATGTTCCTAGTATGTTTACCAAATAAATATCCTCAGCTATTTATTCATCTATGTCATGGTGAATATTTTGATGTCATCTGCAACACATACTTTGCAGTTCACAAGAAGTATCAACAAGTACAAGTGAGATATCAAACATAGCGTAGGTTCCACAGACCAAGAGGTCTGTTTGCAAAACTATGGCTCGATAGTTCATCCAAGCTGTGCATCTACTTGTACATTTATGCCAGGAAAAAAAAGAAAACAAAAAAAGAATGCATATTACCATTAACATTACTTTTCCTGTTCGAAAATTGTCTCCAAGTCTAAACTTGTGACACTCAAAATACTATGAATAGAGGGCTTGAACAGCCACCGAACTGGACAAGTGTTCATCGGGGACATAATGGTCATCTATAGCACCTACTATTCCTACACAACTTGTCCAAAAACATGCATAAAATATATTGCCAGGTATTGGAATATCCATTACAAATTTTAATATATTTCCCAAAACAGTATATGATGGTGGTGATTGTGATCGGATTATTTCGCTCAACGAAACAAGTATTGTGGAAAAAAATTCCCGCTATTTGTTCAGAATATTGTTTCATCCCGGACGCAACTATCATCCAACTTGCATAGAGCAATGAAATTTACCCAATCAAAACCATTGGCATAGCAGTTACAATGGCGAGAAAACTTAGCTCGCAACACATTCTCCATATAAAAGATGGAGAGTGAGACATCGACAAGGCGATGGTACCGTTCTCCATATCCAGTTTTTGTCCTTTACTTTCGCATGTCCATGTATCTCGGTTAAGTTACACAAATATTGCATTGTTCCATGTTACAGCTATAATTGTTCGATACCTATTCAAATTTGTTTTCGCCAATGGAAAAACAATTGCATAAAGGGCAATTTCCACTTGTGCTCTTCAAAAATATAACAAAGAAAAGGGATTTTAAAGAAAGGATCTTTCGCACAACCCAAGCAACATTTGTAATAGAATTACGAGCAGACATAGTACAGGCTCTCAAGAAACTAACTAGCTCTACAACTATTGTGCGTATACATCTACATATTCATCCTCACTTTGATCATACAAATAGCCTTCACCAAATTTCTGTGGTTTTTTATTTTTTTTATTTTTTTTGGGTGCAGTTGTATATTATATTGTTCAATATATTAATTTTTATGCTCACGTTTCCAGGTTGAAGGTGTTTCGGTTGCAGCAAATGTGTACTCGACACCCTTTGAGCTTGTATGTGTGAAATGCAACTCTCCTACTTCTGCTTCTTCTTTGATAAGTGATGATACGATTGATTGTCTGCGATGTAGTAAAAAATGTCCATACATATATGGACATTGCCTCAATACTGCCATCTGAACTGTGGGCAACACAACTGTGCATTGTACACTTAGACAGTCTTTGTTACAAGCTGTGCTTCTTGGGTTAGCAGAATTGTCATATGAAGCATACCTATAGAAAAAGGCAAACAGTGTCTACATACTGCATGACTTTCAAATACATAGAAAATTTGCCTTAAATGAGGACAATGCAATATTGCATATCGACTGGAAAAAAAAAAATCTCATCAAGCTTTGGCAGGAAACGAAAATATCCCATGTGTGTCTGTAATTTTTGTTCAACACCCAGATGAATGTTCATCGGACTGGAGTTCTTCGGAGTTTACATATATTGCTATAAAATTATATTTCCAGATATTTTGTCTCTTCTTGTGTACTTGAAACAACAAGGAGAATCTAATTACAAATGTAATCCATGTTGTTATTTTAGTCCTTGTCGAAGGTGCATAGGGACTATAGCGATCGATAATCCGTTGACTTCATATTAATACTTCTATAAAGTATGGACATGGGATTTTATAAAGTATGTACGACTTCCTCATTCCATATTGAGCCACATTTTGGATCGTGGATTCTCAGGCTGGCAGGCTCAAAATTGAGCTTCTATTGTTCTGTGTCCTCCAAAAAGCACCTGAAGTTTTGCGATATACAAATTGATAGGCATAATCCATGGCTGGCGAGCTCAACATTTCGTTGTTCCCAATGTTGTAAATGTGTAGATATCCAAAGTTTTGAGCTTAAACACTCCTTTTTAATTTTTATTACATTTTTACTGAAATGTTTACAAACCGAAAGTTATGAGCATGTTTTGATGTTGTTTTCCATCTCCCAGTAAGAATTTTGCATATTTGTTTCGGTGTGCAAATAAATAAAAAATGGTGATTGGATGTGGCTTTGATGGAGGAGACTGCACGTTTTTTTTGGGTGCCCAAGTTGGACAATTGGTTTCCAACTATATAGCCATGGCAGGATTTCTGAATTTTTTTGGGGGTGCCCGAATAAAATAAAAATTTGTCTCCAACTATACATTTAAGGTATGGTATCTGCATTTTTTTCTTGATGCCCTAATTGAAAAAAAAAGGACTCAGCATGGATTGAAACATGAGCTTGAGATTTTTAGATCTCACCATAGAGATTGCACGCACACAACATTGTCCAGTCCAGAAATAGGAAGAATGAGAGAAAACCCCATAAAAAGTATCCAACTGTAAATAACTCGGGCCCATCCTTTGAACCGTCGAAATAACCTACTCATCTCGACAGAATCATCAGGAATTTCCACTAATATTGGAAATTTGGCATTGTTGAAACTGGTAATGATAGACCATGGCACTATCAGAAGAAAATGTCCATAGTGATCTTATTTAATGGTAAAATAGTAATCGACAACTTTCTTGTTCCCCATTTTTAGGTCTAGTTATAGCTAGCGTACAGTGGCAAAGCTCCGTTGGTTTTGTGTTGTCTTGTGCTTGGTAGAATTTTGTTCATATCTCATGGCCCCGGTTATTTTCTCGCGGGAACATATAACAGATGTAAGAGAAAACCAATGCCATGATGTGTTTATATATATATATATCAAATTGTTTGATGCAAACGTCGATGCGTACTACTCCATGGAACCTTTTGGGATCTTGCTTGAGGCCTTCTGTGTTCATGCATTGCCTTCTGCCTAAAATTTCAATACATTTGGTGTTTACTTGGTTCTTGGTTGTATGCTTCGTTCTAGAAAATTAATAATACGTTCAGGATCTTCGTAGTTTTTCTATGATCATAGAGACTATAGAGAACATGTTTTTCCCTTTAATATAAGCTCTATGACGCAAATGTGGTATGTGGTTCGTTTTAGCACTTTTCCTTGATCGATGAACTTAGCAAAATTAATCTCCTAAAATAATTTGAAATAAAAGAATATATATTGTGAAAAGTCCAATGGAACTATCATATCAACGATAGGACATTAAAATTCAAATACGTCATTGTTATACTTGCGGTGACGCTGGCAGTACAATAACTTTACTTAGACATCCCAAAATTGATTTTCTTGTATCTTTTTTAGGCTTCTCTTATACAAGCAAATCCTAGAAACTATAATCATGGTTCGTTGTATCTATTCCTTGATTGAAGAACCTATTCACATGTTTAATGCACTTCATATTTACTATTAAAACCATCAATGGGGGTTTCTTACACCAATTCTCGCTTCCAAAAATCGTCATCCCCTTTCTTTTTTCCCTCTACTTTCCCTTTCTGATTACTTACTCATTTTTCGAAAAATGTCTAGGTGCGGGAGTTGGCGAATTCACGTCTTCAGATTTCCATTGTTAATTTTATATCACCAGCCCGATTGACTGCTTCCTCATTTCATATTGAACAAACTTTTTGAATCGCATGTTCCTGGATAGGCGGGTTCAACATTGCGTTTCCATTGTTCCGCTGGTTGCAAACAACACCCGGAATTCCACGATCTACAAATTAGCAAACAAATTCCCCTTCATCTCATTTTCTTTCACTTTTTGTTTACTTGGTCCTTTTTCCGAATGCGTCCTTTTTCTGAATGTCTCACGCTTTTATATACAACACCCAGTGGGAGTTGGTAGATTCACATCTTCAGATTTTCATTGTTACTTTTATATCACCATCCTGACCGACCGCTTCCCCGTTTCATATTGAACAAGCTTTTTGAATCACTGGTTCCCAGATAGGCAGATTCAACATTGCATTTCCATTGTTCCGCCGCCTGCAAACAACACCCGGACTTCCGTGGTCTACAAATTAGCAAACAAATTCCCCTTTATCTCGTTTTCTTTTGCTTTCTGTTTACTTGGTCCTTTTTCCGAATGTGTCCTTTTTTTGAATGTCTCCTGCTTTTATATAAAACACTTGAAGTTCCACAATATACAAATTTATTGCTTAACATTGCGCTTCCATTGTTCCCCTACGTACAAACACTACCCAAAATTCTGCAATGTACAAATTGATGGCCAAAATCTGTCATTGTGACATACAATTTGACCATCGGCCCCACACGTCTCCTGGGTATATCTTGTGATCCTTTTTTTCAAACTCGCCTGACCGCTTTCCATACTTGGGCATTTCTTGGAATTTGTTTCGCAGGTTGGTGGGTGGACAAAATGTATAATGTTTAGTCTCTCTTCACCATACCCGCTACCTTTGTACTTCTTTCTAGATATGCAATTATTAAAATTTAATGCTAGTAGTTCATCGTGCAGGAACTGTTAAGATTGTCATTAATGTTTGGAAGGTCGAAGAAGATTTTTCATTAATATGAATTAAACCAAGATTTACGGAGAAGAGTGTTATCCTTTCCAAGTATTCATTTCAAACATGATTCAATCTCTTTCGTGCGTTGGCTGGTTGGCACCTTTAATAAATCTCTAATTCTTAATCACTCTTCATCGTCACCGCCACCTTCGCACTTTTTTCTAAATATGCAATCAATAAGGTTTAATGGTAATAGATCATTACGCATGAACCCTGGAGATTGTCATTGATCAGCGAAAGGCTCAAGGAGATCTTCCATTGATACACATTAAACCAAGATTTGTGGAGGGTTATATTATCCCTCCCCAATTTTCATTTCAAACATTGTCTAGAGCAAACGGAAATTCTCGTTAACTTATGGCAGCAGTTCCATAGCAGTTATGTCCAGATACAGTAAACACCTTCGGGCATGATGGCTAGAGGTTCCAGTATTCTAGGGCATATTCTTACTACTCATCTCCCTCCGCCTAGGAGCAAAAAAGGAGATGGTCCTTTGGTGCACCGAGAGATATATTTCAAGCCATATAATTCCAAGGCAATCATGCCTACTCAGACAACCTACCCACTTGCATTGATGGCTAGCGTAGAGGTTGATGTGATGGATTTCGAGTCGGAAGAAGATGATTTGATTGACGATGATACGACAATGGATGATGGCAATGCAGAGAATGTTCCCACTTCTACGCCCAAATTGAAATCAACCATAATGGGAAGTACTTCCTGACTCGGCAATGGCGGTCCTGACAATGCCAAAAGAAGGAGTTTCAGAAAATAAACCGACGCTGAATGCAATAGCCACTTTGCAGCTCAAAAGTAGGAATTCCAGAGGTCCAAATTAGTCTATCATGGGCGAAAGTCTTTCACTATAAGGAAATTATCTGTTGATACTCCCAGAGATATATTTCAATCCAAAAAACTATTCAATTGCGGGACCATTGTCCTATTCTCTGGATATACAATTAACATCTTAGGGAATGAGGACCAGAACTCCCACTGGTGCAAGGTATATTCCTACTAGTCATCTCCTTCCACCCAAAATGGACTAATTTGGGCCTCTAGAATTACATGTGCAACCTGTGTCCCTAAAGTTTCTGACTGTGAGAAGGCAGTTTCTTGGTGTGTCCTAACTTTCATTTAAGGGCCATTATGTTTTCCCTGCAACGTTTTTTGTCTTCTTTCTCACGGGAAGCTTGTGAGAACTATCAATTTTACCACAATATTATTGTTCATCTGCTTCAAGCCAAGGATTTATTTGACTGTGGACCTGCTCTCCTATTTCTTTGTTGGCTCAGGTCTTTCGCAAAATATTGAGATCAGGGCATCGAACATTGATCCATTAAGGAGAAGACCACAAGGATTTTTAAAAAATAAGCATGGTAATCAGTTTTGTATGCATGTTGAAGAGCATCTTGATGGCTCATGCATGTTGTAGATCATGTGCTTGTGTTTATGGAATATATGTTCAATGTTTTGGCCCAAAGAACTTGGTCAAATTTATAACAATAGATATACAGTGCTCAGTATTCTTTTTTTTTCAATGGATTTACTATTAAAAAAAATTCCTTGTAGTCTTGGTTGCTACTTTTTTTCTATTTAACACCTCTTCTCATTGGCATGGTTTGATAGTCTCGTAGTTCTTCAATATTGTGTTTTCTTAGGTAATTTGTTCTAAAATGGAGCATCTAACAATTATATGACAATGCATTGTGTCGATCCATCAGGATTTTATGGAAACAAAAAATGAACTTCAGACAGTTTCAAACCAACGTTCAATTCTATTTGTAATGTAGATAGAACCTAACAATACCAAATCACAATGTTGCAGCAAGATCATCATTCTTGTTTCTAGACATGCAATTATTAAGCTTTAATGCTAACAACCCATAATGCAAGAAGTTTAATACTTCAAGGTTAATATGTTACAGTCATGCAAGAAGGTTAATATGTTACAGTCATGGAAGAATGTATCAAGAACACACTACTCCCACAAGTTGCAATAAAATCTAATCTTCAACAAAGAATTTGCTGACAATTAGTAGAAAATGATGGTTTTTCAACAATGGGGATTGTTTGAAACCAATTCTCGCTTACGAAAATTGCCCTATGCCTTTCTATTTTCCCACTCTTTTATCCCTTGTAGTTTCTCTTTCTGGTTACTTAGTCATTTTTTCTGAAAATGTCTTATTGCACGGGTTGGCGGATTCACGTGTTTCGACCAAGCGCTTCCCCTTTGTCTAAATTGCACTTTCCATTGTTCTGTGACCTGCAAACATCACTTCAGCTTCTGCAATATGCAAATTTACTTCTGGACTCCCACATCATCCCCTCTTTCGTGTTACACATTTTGCACTGGAATGTTATGATATATACAATTTGGAAAATGGGCCCTTACGTTTCCTCGGGTACCCATAACCCTATTTTGAAGCTCGTTCGACCACTTTCCACACTTAACCATTTCTTGACATCTCTTTCACGGATCGTCAAGTTCGCGGGTTCAGGAAATTTCAAATTTCTAGTTGTTGTTTTCTGTGCCCGCTACGTTCAGATTTCTTCCCAAGTATACGCAATATGTATACAACTGCTCCAGTGACATACATAAAATATCTTGCTAGGAAATGGCATATCTATTGTAGATTTGAATATATTGGACCTTATTTTGCCTCTTCTATACTTGACCAAATTGTCGTTTCATTTTCCCCTCTACTCTCTCTTTTTCGTTACTTAGTTGTTTTTTCAAAAATGTCTCAATGCGCAAGTTGGTCGACTCACGGGTTCACATTTGTGCTCGTGCTTTTATATTTTGACTCTGACCAACCACTAGCCATTCAATGCCTAGGCACTTTTCAGATCGTGAATTCTTGGGCAGGAGGACTCTATATTGCACTTCCATTGTTATGTGGCCTACAAACAACACCCAGACCTCTACGATATACAAATTTATTGTCTCACTCCCACATCATACCCTCTTTCATGATACAAATTTTGCACACAAAATTGATGAGACCTACAATTTGACCTTCGGGTCCTCACGTCTCCTGAGGAACTATTGTCACCCTTTTTTGAAGCCCCTGCCCCTGCTTTCCATATTTCTCCATTTCTTGGAATCTCTTTCACACATCCAATTCCATACTTTCACGACTTTTTTCGCTTACAGATTCCCGGACAGGCGGACTGCACTTCCAATGTTCCTTGACCTGCAAACAACCCCCCCTCTTCCGCGATATACAAATTGACTTCTAGACTCCTACATCAGCCCTCTTTCGTGTTACACAGTATGCACTCAAAAGTTCTGATCAATACAATTTTTCCATCGGGCCCTCATGTCTCCTCAAGAACCCTTGTCAGTCTATTTTGAAGCCTGTTCGACCTCTTTCCATGACCATTTCTTGCAATCTCTTTTGTGGATCATTGGGTTGGCCGGTTCAGACAATTTCCAATTCCTAGTCGTTATTTTCTGTACCCGCCACCTTCGCACTTCTTTCCAAGTATATGCAATAAGTATATAACTTCTCCAAAAACATGCAAAAAAGATCTTGCCAGGAAATGGAATATCTATTACAGATGTGAATATATTAGCCCTTATTTTTTTGTCTTCTATACTTAACCAAATTCTCGTTTCTCTTTTCCATGTACTTTATCTTTCTTGTCACTTGGTCGTTTTTCCAAATATTTCTAGTTGTGCGGGTTGGTGGACTTGTGAGTTCATGACTCCTACATCGACCCCTCTTTCGTGTTACACAGTCTGCACTCAAAATTTCCGATCAATACAATTTGACCGTCGGACCCTCATGTCTACTTGAGAACCCTTGTCAGCCTCTTTTGAAGCCCGTCTGACCACTTTTCACGACCGTTTCTTGCAATCTCTTTTGCAGATCGTCGGGTTGGTAGGTTCAGACAATTTCCAATTCCTAGTCATTGTTTTTTGTGCCCACCACCTTCGCACTTATTTCCAAGTATATGCAATAAGTATATAACTTCTCCATAAACATGCAAAAAATATCTTGCCAGGAAATGGAATATCTATTACATATGTGAATATATTAACCCTTTTTTTTCGTCTTCTATACTTAACCAAATTTTCGTTTCTATTTTCCCTATACATTATCTTTCTCATCACTTAGTCGGTTTTTCGAAAATCTCTAGCTGTGCGGGTTGGCGGACTTGTGGGTTCACGACTCCTACATCAACCCCTCTTCTGTGTTGCACATTATGCACTCAAAAGTATCGATCAATACAATTTGACCATCGGGCCCTCATATCTCTTCGGGAACCCTTGTCAACCACTTTTGAATCCCGTCCGACCGCTTTCCATGACCATTTCTTGTAATCTCTTTTGTGGATCGTCGAGTTGGTGGGTTCAGACAATTTCCAATTCCTAGTCATTGTTTTTTTTGCCTGCCACCTTCACACTTCTTTCCAAGTATATGCAACAAGTATATAACTTCTCCAAAAACATGCAGAAAATATCTTGCGAGAAAATGTAATATCTATTATAGATGTGAATATATTATCCCTTCTTCTCCATCTTCTATACTTAACCAAATTCTCGTTTCTATTTTCCCTATACTTTATCTTTCTCATCACTTAGTCATTTTTATAAAATTGTCTAGCTGTGTGGGTTGGCAGACGTACGGGTGTACATTTGCACTCGTTCTTTTATATCATGACTCCGACCGATCGCATCCCCATTCCATACCCAACCACTTATCCCATTGCGGATTCCCGGGTAGGCGGGATCTAGATTGCACTTCTATTGTTTTGTGACCTGCAAACAGTACATTGACTTCCGTGATATACAAATTTACAACCAAACTCACATCATACCATCTTCCGTATTACAGTCTACCTATCATGCCCTCTTTCGTGGTACACATTTTGCACTGAAAACGTCTGAGACATACAATTTGACTATCGGGTCCTCGCGTCTCCTATGAAACTATTGTCACCCCGTTTTGAAGCTCGTACATCTGCTTTCCATACTTCGTCATTTCTTCGAATTTATTTTGCGCATGGTCAGGTTGGCGGGTTCAAGAAATATCCACTTGATAATCTTTGTTTCATGTGCCTGTGCCCTTTGCAATTGGCAATTAACAAGTATATACAAGATCTTATTTCTAAGTATGCAATTAACAAGCGTTAATGTTAAACCAGGATTTGAGGAGATCTCTCATTAATACGCATAAAACCAAAATTTCCGGATGGTTATATTATCCCTTCCAAGTGTTAATTTCAAACATCATGGAATGTCATTTGTGCATCGTCGGGTTGGTTCGTTCACGAAATCTTCAATCCTCAATTTTGAAAATGAGTCCAACTAACCATTTCCCTATTCCATACTTAGCCACTTTCTCGAAATTCCGCAAATATACAAACTGATCGTTGAACTGCCCCATCATGCTCTCTTCCATTTTACATGTTTTGCAGTAAAAAAATGACACTCACCTCTCTTGAGTATCCTTCATAATCCTATTTTGAATCTTGTCTGACCGCTTTTCAAACCTTGCCATTCTTTCCTTGCTCTTCCCCATCTCCGTGACCTTCGCACTTGTCTATAATAATAATAAAATGTTTATATATATATACGGTTCCTGCACAATGAGTTGTTAGAATTAAAGGTCACTATATATATATTGTTTCTAAATATGCAATTAGTGACCTTTAATTCTAACAACTCATTGTGCAGGAACCGTATAGATTGTCATTAATGGGAAAAAGGCTTGAGGAGATCTCTTATTATGCCTTCTGAGTGTTGATTTCAAAATCATGAAATGTCATTCACACGTCATCGGGTTGGCACATTCACAACACCTCTAATCCTTAATTGCTCTTCTTCGTACCCGCCACCATTGCACTTCTAAATATCCAATAAGTAATCTTTACTGCTAACAACTCATCATGTAGCACCCATAGAGATTATCATTAATGAGCAAAAGGCTCGAGGAGCTTTCCCATTCATAAGCATTGAACCAACATTTGAGGAGAGTTATATTATCGCCTCCAACTATTCATTTCAACCATCGTCCGGAAGAAACGAACGTTCTCATAAACCTATGGCATCAGCTTGACATCAGTTCTATGGAGATACAGTGAACATCTTCGGGTGCAAGGACCAGAACTTCCAGTGGTCCAGGGAATATTATTATTACTCATCCCCTGTCGCCTAGAACGAAGCAATTTTGACCTCTGGGATTGCTCGTGCATACTGTGTCCCTGAAATTTTTTACTGTAAGGAGTTGGTCTCTTGGTGCACAGATAAATTTATTTTAGACCAAAGAATTATTCCACTGCGGGACCGCTCTTCTGTTTCTTTGTCACCTCAAGTCTTCCACTAGATGTTGCGATTGTCGGAGCCAATATTGACGTTCAAAGGAGAATATTGCAAGCAGTTCCTAAGAAAGAATAATAACAACTTGGACCTCTTTCCCCAATTCTTGGAAGACCCGATGGTAGTTCCTGAAGATATCACAAGCTTGCAGGTTAGTTCATTTAGAAATCCATTCCAGGAAATTGCCTAGTTGTTTACAAGAAAATCGGGACAGGAGTCCACAACAACTATTTCCTGAATGGTTCTTTATATTTTTTTATCCAGGTGGATATCAGTGGCCACCCACCTTTTCCAATTGGCTCAAAACGGCTTTTTGGCAATTTTGGTAATTTACTATTTTTAGCAGTTTTTTCGGGTCCTAAACTTTTGAAGTTGTTTTGAGGCCCTAAACAAAGTTTTTCAGGAAAATAGGGATCAACATTCAATTTCGTTCAATGTTTATCACACAAAAGTTGTATTCCTCGAAGATATCTTTCTAACGGTGTATCGACCGCTCCAAACGGAGATCGTATGCAAAAGTTATACCCCTGAGAAGTTGACGTATCAACTACCTCCATCGGGGCCCGCAAACCTTTTGGATTTTCATCTTTCGGGGTTAGGGTTTTGGATTTTCCTTATGTTAAAAATTCCCTTAGAGCCTCATTGTAATAATCATCTTCTTGCGAATGCGAGTAGCCATCACATCTCTTCTCAGAGATAAGTTTCCACCATTCTAGCGAGTCTTGCACTCTGAATTTTTATAGTTCTGTACATTTCGCACATTAAAAGAAATTATGTATTACTGTATATCTATGCCTCTTGTTATATTTCTAATATATCCATGTTATAGTATTTCTTCTCTTTCAATATCTCTGTATATTTTTATGCTTTATCTACACTCTCATTTCGTGCCAAAAATAATTTGGATCAATGGTATCAGAGCAGGCTGCTCTTGATCATTTTTTCAGTACATGTACTTGACGAGGTCCAAGTATAGAAAGTTGGGTCTCGAGCTTGTCTCTCTTGAGGACAATCCCTCTCGCACACCCAAGAAACCCTCAATGGCGGAAGAAAAGAAAAATGACAGAGCATGCGATTATATCAATATGTTTCTTGAGCAAGCTCTCACGAGACAAAGGGATGAAATGATGGAGAGCTTTGCCCATATTGAACAATGCCTTCCGATAGCAACAGAGGCATCTTCATCAAGCGGCCACTTTGGAGGCACCTCGTCTTTCAAGGTACAAGTTGATACTTCTGTATTTGAAGGACATATAGATGGAAAAGGCCTAGACAAATGGTTAAATCTACTAGAAGGTTATTTCTCTGTTCACAATTTTTCCGACAGAGAAAAGATCACCTTTGCACTCCTTAAATCTCTCCCCCATGTCAAAATTTGGTGGGAAATTTACTAGGAGCAAAGTTCCACAGAGGAGTCTAGAATATATGGGGTCGAGCCCACTTGGGATTTTTTTGTGGATGCGTTAAAGGAACAATATTACCCTGTTGGAAACTATGAGGACAAATACATGAGATGGACCACAGTGCGACAAGAGAGGGGCCAAGAAGTTCCAGAATTCACCAATACCTTCCATACCTTGCGCACCAAGTTGGGTATCAAGGAATCTGAACGACATTTGGTTCTAAAATACCATGGGGATCTACACAGATACATCCAAACTGAAATGGAATTTTTGGACAAATCATCACTCGGTTCTGCTTATCGATATGTTGTTAAAATTGAGCAGAAGTTTAAGCACCAGAAAAAATGGGAGTTCGGATCTACAAATCTGCAACAACCAAAGTATGAGAAAGACATCCCTAACAAACAGCTTCCTGAAAACTAGTCTAAGCCATAAGAAAAGAAGGGTCATGGAAAGACAAAGAAGGACACCAGAAAATGGTGTGATTTCCACAAAATCCCCTGGCACAACACCGATGAATGTCGCTCAAAATAGTCATTGGTGGCAGAGATCAAACATAAGGATTCGAACCCTGATTCAGAATCTAATTCTGAAAATACTGGTAAAAGACAGATCATCGACGTAGACCCCACTGCTATTGTCGCGACCGCAAAAATTCAACCAGAAGAACCAACAGATCCAGAAGAGGGGGAGTGCCTTTTTCATTCACAGATGTGGGTGAAGGGGACCCCACTGCATTTTATTGTTAATAGAAGAAGTCAGAAGAACCTCATCTCAGTAGAGGTCGTCAAACAATTGGGATTGTCAACAACACCACACCCGTAGCCATACACCATCGGGTGGCTTTGCCAGGGACGAGATCTTTGTGTCAGCCAGCAATGTCGATTTTCATACGGCATCCAGCCCTTCAAGGATGAGGTATTATGTGATGTTTCCCCATTGGATGTCTATGATGTTTTGTCGGGCCAACCATATATGTGGAAGCACCATGCTATTTATGAGTCTCAACCCCGTTGTGTCATTGTTTCTCTAGGGGGTCATATCTACAGAATAACAGAGGTAGTTCTGACTATTGTTCCATCTAAACAGTGTGGCAAAGTAGTATCTCATACTACAAAATTTAGCTTCTTCACAATATGTTCAAAAGGTGAACAGAACGATACTGCAACCACTACAACCTCAGCCCAAGCACCTTCTATCCAACAGAAGCAGGTCGAAAAGATTGCAACAAAGTGTAAAGATTCCTTCTACACACAATAATATCATGTAGCTAAACTAGTTAAAAAGGTCCAACCCTTCCAGCTACATGTTCGTGACAACCTTTAACAAGCTAAGCAGTGCAACTTCTCCAACAAGGAAAGCAACTCATCAAGATGCAGATTCAGCAAACGTGTTTCCCTCTCCCCTGGGCACTCAATGCAATGGCGACCATTGCTTCTGAAGGAGGGAGGATTGATCCAAGTGGATATCAATGGCCACTCACCTTTTCCAACTGGCTCAAAACTGTTTTCTGGCATTTTTGGCAATTTACTATTTTTAGCAGTTTTTCGGGTCTTGAACTTCTGGAGCCATTTTGAGGCCCTAAAAGACATTTTTGGGGAAAACGAGGAGCAACAAGTAACTTCATTCAATTTTTCTCACACAAAATTTGTAGTCCTTGAATATATCTTTCTAACGGTGTATCGAGTGTCCCAAACGGAGATCGTATTCAAAAGTTACGCCCCCGGGAAGTTGGTGTATCAACTACCTCCATCGGGGCCCGCAAACCTTTTGGATTTTCATCTTCCGGGATTAGGGTTTTGGATTTTCCTTATGTTAAAAAGGCCCTTAGAGCCTCATTGTAATAATCATTTTCTTGTGAATGTGAGTAGTCGTCACATCTCTTCTCAGAGATAAGCTGCCACCATTCTAGCGAGTCTTTCACTCTGTATTTTTACAGTTCTGTACATTTCACACATTAATAGAAATTGTGTATCATTGTATATATGTGCCTCTTGTTATATTTACGATATATCTTTGTTATAGTATTTCCGCTCTTTCAATATCTCTGTATATTTCTGTGCTTTATCTCTGCTCTCATTTCATGCCGAAAATACTCTGGATCAATTTTGTATTTCACAGTCAAGGAACAAGCCATTTTTTATTGGAGCAAGCTAATTTCCCATGAAATTTGTTCCCAATTGTTAAGATTCAAAAAGAAGAAGAAATTTTATATGTCATCCTACTTAGTTTTTGTGATAGCACATTACTGCCAGTTTCCAAAACTGTCTCTCTTCAAGAAGGTCAACTGGGAATTCGACCCAGTAACATTTTGGTACCAGGCCTTGTGGAATCACAAGGCCTCCCACTAATTTTATGAGCTTTTTAATGGCTTTGTGTCTATTTTCAAAGTTTTTTTATTAGGAGAAGATGATCCCCACATATCTGACAGGCAACTAAGTTTTTGGACAGGAAGGGGGCACTTGAACATATGGATAATTACATTATGATAAGGATTTTTGGTTCCAGGGAAAAACCTGCTCTCCTTCCATGTTACATTACAGATAAAATGTTTGTTACAGAAGTAGCAAGGAAATACAACTACTGGTTGCATCTATTCCAAGACAAGAGAAAAAAATAGTTCATTCCTCTGCCTTGGAAATTCGAGGACTTCGTGTTGAAAAACGTCAACATAATTAACGAAATCGCAACCCATTTTAGCAACTTGAACCTAAGATATGTTGAAATCCTAAGAGGGTTCGACCCCAATAAAAAAAATTTACAACATTTACAAACACTTGGCTTTGGAAATTATTTTTTCAAAAAACACCTGCCCAAAAATAGAGACACTGACAACAACGCTCTTGTTTATGATGTCGACGATCTAGACACACTGCAAAGCACCACTGAATTGTACAAGAAACGGGGAAAATGCCCCGATGAGAAGAGTGTTCAATCGGTGGATATCACTCCCAAAAGTAAAACATCCTGGAGCATCGCTCCAACGGCCCACCACAACAACAGAGAAACTCACAGTTCTTCAAATGGAGGAGGAGATAACGACCCTCCTCACCCTAAAATTGATAGTTCTCACAAGCTTCCAGTTGACAAGAAGAGAAAAAAAAATGTGGGATAGGCGGGACAACCCGAAATTGAGAGTGAGAACATGGAACTTAAGCCTCATCTGGATAGCGCATTTTGCCATCTTGATCAGCCCAAAGACGCGATCCAGCATAGTCATCCAATGGACATATCTGATACCTAAGATTTTGATGAATATGAATCCTTCATGTTCCATAGCGTTGTTTTTGAAAGCCAGTCCAAAAAATTAATTATTGAAAAAAAAAGATGTAAAAAAATATGAAAGGAAAATCTTGCTCAGAGGTTAACCTTACGAAAATGTGGTCGTCCCAAATTTGTCGACTTCACATAGCAACCAAAGATGCTCTTGATGATTCCATTGGAGGCATTGAGATCGAGAATGCCAGACTGAAGGGTCAGGTCAAGGAATTGGAAAAATCTTTGATTCATATGTCATTACTTGCCAATCCTTTGGCAATATCCATGCCTGCCACCCCTGCAGTCAAGTTAAAAGGATATTCCAGCCTCCTAGCATCGTGTAGAGGATATCTGGAGAATAATATCAAGAAAAGAATGGAACTGATTACTGAGGCGTGGGAAACATCACAAACTATGACTTCCCTTGGAACGAAGGCACATAATTTGCTCGAACATTTGCAGGCAGATTTAAAAGATGAGGAACATTTCTATTTAGACAGGGTCCTTCCTTTTGGCACCATTATCAGCAACATGATAGAAATGAGGAGAAGACAACAAGATCTCCCATCCAAAAACTGGATCGGTCAATTAAATGCATGTTGGAAAGAAAAAGTGAAGAACCTGCATCTCATTGTCCAGTCACGTGAACAAGCCATATCAAAGAAAGAAAAATTATTCACAAAGCTGACAAGAATAGATTTAGCCGGAAGGACCAACGACTTCCAAGATCCCAACTTAATCATCAACTCCTCGCCCTTAACTAAGAAAGCCTTCGATAAACAGGTTGATATTTTTAAGGCGTTGTCTTTGGAAAATTTTTACAACATCCTTGAATATGGTCAAGATGACATCGACAACTGGCTAGTCAACTATTCGGTACAGAATGAGGAAATTTATCATGCTCTGCGTAATATTTATATCGACTTCGGGGAATTAGAAAGTGAACTTTTCAACATAAAAATATGGAATGAGATCAACGTCGCCCCATTGAGAAGCTACATTGAAGAATGGCTGGAAAGGGAATTGAAGCAGGCCACCGACGAAAGGCAACAGGCAGTTGCCACGATTCCAGTAGCCGTCGACGACATCAATGAAAAGGCATCAACAAGCAAATAGGAAAAGGGGTCATATGTACCGCCACTGTAAGCCTATACTGATCACATCCTGCTTTGTTTATCAACCCAGTTATTCCACTTTTTTAAATAGAAATGTCTAGCCAAAGACTGATGCCTTTCAATTTATTCTTTTCAGGTATTACACTCTATCGTCACCCACTTCTTCTTTCTACAGTCCTATTTCTTGTACATATTTCTCTTATGGTCCACGGGATCCCCAATCCCAGTCTATATGACAAACACATTTAAATTTCTAAGAATACGTAACAGGCAATATTATTTTTTGATATATTTCAAACAAAATTGTTTTTTATCTCCTTTTATATTTATGTCCTCATAGATTTTTATCTTCCACTATGCTTATGGTCTGTGGAAGCCCCAATCCCAGTCTATACTTTTTTATATATTTCAAATTAAATTGTTTTTTATCTCCTTTTATATTTATGTCGTCATAAATTTTTATCTTCCACTATTCTGAATGTCAAGAAATTGTATTTATTTAATTTGAATATAACTTCTTTTTTTTCTAGCCACATATACAAACAAAATACACAAAAATTTTCAACATAGCAAAATAGATTATATACTTTAAAAAAATAAATGGGACTCTAGAGGCCATGTGTTATAACCCTAAAATGCACCATACAGGTTTACCTGGCATCAGGCCAACTCATGCATCTTCCTAGCCAAAGCCATGCTGAGTAATTCCTCGAAAAACCACTTAAAACAAGCAACCCGCGCCCTAACTTCTCACTGGGCGCGGGCATCCGCTTGCTGTCCTCGTACTGCACGCGGGTATCCGCGGGCTAGCCCAAAACAGCCCGCGAGTACCTAACAATGCAAAAAATCAGGGAA
>ML807397.1:144938-170107 GCA_009831015.1 Picea engelmannii
CCTTGTTAAACTATAACATGACCTCTTCTTACGAGGTTGTTTGCACCATAAAGTTGTAAATTGTTTTCATACATAGGATACAACGAAAGGCGTAAATGATCATTAAAAATAAATTTTATATTTATTAAAGGGAGTGGATAGGTCTCGTGTTGCTCTATAAGAGACACTTTGTCATCTTTGATGGCAAGTTCATGAAATTTAAAGGCCCAAGTGAGACAAATGGTCCTCATGTACTCTCTTCTACAAAATGGTTTCATACTTATTCCCTTAGATCATTCATTTGTGTATTTTCATGTATTACAATTTAAGTGGATTCAAGTGTATTTTATTCATCATCATTATTATTATAATGACACGGGTTTCAAAAACATATAAGATATACATCTCAATAGACGCATTCTACATGTTCTGTGTTTTTTTATATTTTTCTGGTCAAATTTACTTTAAATTCGGTTAAAAATTGTTGGAATTGCATATTTTAGTCATTAAATTTGCGTCGAAAAGTTTTTCAAGACAATGAATTTATTTATACATTAAAAAATGCAATTAAATCATAAAAAAGTGCAATTTCACCAATAATTATGGAGAATCCCATAATAATTATCAAAAATAATAAAAAAAACATAAAATGTTTATACAATACCAATCTCAATATATATAACTGTGTATACTTGTATGCATATTTAACATATGCATACCATTATGTTTATATATATATGTTAATATACATATCGTTATTATTATATTTATATACAATAATATATCAATCTCATGTGTATATACATTGACATACATGTATATTGGTATGCATATTAAATATATATACATGAATGCATACCAAGAACCGTCAAATGATTGAGACAAGTGGGACGAGTTTGGGATATGTACAAGTATAGACCCATCTTGACTCTGGTTCTACCAAGCGTCGAGAGGGATCAAATCTCTCGAGGTGCAAACCCTTCCTCCTTAACCCTTTTTAGAGCAAAAGGTTAGAGCCGACATATACAATTTTCATTTACTTAATTATTTTTTATTATTACACCGAAGGTGTTTATAAGGGAGTGTTCTTCTCAACTATTCATCGTATGTACGTATCCTATGGACACATGACACATTTGGGACCTCTGATTTGTTTGCCATGAACCCTTCCAGACTTTTGCAATGATTTATCGGAACTTGATGAGCATGGTTGTGTTGTAGCTTATAACAGAACCTGTCAAACTTTTAAATTGCACCTGGAAAATGTGTGTCGACAACTTAGAGCATAATTCTCGTATGCCACCATTGTTTATGTCTACATTTATTCCATCAAATACACTCTTATAGCAAATGCATATGAATATGGTACACACATGAAAAATACAGAATTACATTTTCTCCTTATTTATGCTCTGAGTTTAAAGGTTACTCTTTCTGTTATTTTTTCCCGGCGAACATGATTCAAACACCCACTGGCAACATGTTATGGATATGGAAGTTTTCCATACAATTATTATGATAAATTGTGGTGTGCTGAGATGGGCGTAGTTAACAGGAGCATTGTTCCAGCGAGGGCATGCAAGGATCCCATGAAATACGCGAGTTGGGATGGAATTCATTATTCTGAAACTGTAAATTTTCATATTTGGTAACGAATAATGTCGGTCGACTACTCTGAACCCACATTATCACCAGTCAAAGCGTGTTGTCCTCATCCAAAGATAAAACATGATTAAATTTTCTCGATTCTTTGTTTCCATCTCGAAGTAATTGACCATTTTGAAAATTGAAATTTGACCCCGCCATTCATGAAAATTGGATCACAAATTTCTATTACCAATATTTTAAATATTTAGCTTTTAACATTTTTTTTATGTTATCCCTGCCTTGTTGACGAACGTTCACACTCGTAGATAGAAACTCACAGACTTCCAATGTTAAACTTACAAATTATTCACAAAATAATGGTTTGGCTTTGTTTTTTAATCATTTTCATATGAAGCGATGATGTGGCATAATCTATAGACATGGGCACAACAATCGTGCTTTAAAACATTTATGACAAGTCATAGGAAGGAGATGAGGGAAAATAGCTTGGGTTTTATCACTTGAATACAATGAGAAGTCATTTCTCACTCTAAGGAATCGTTTTATACCTCCAATGTGGTATAAATCCTTTTAAAACATATCTAACGATTGAGAGTTGGCTTAGGCATAGATTGACAATAGCGGGGTAGGTCCCTTGCACAAAATTGATGGACGAAAAAGTGGTAATGAGAAATTGGGAAGGATCTTCTATAAACACACATTTATTCCTTTTAAAATAGCCTCGATGCTTTCCAAATTGCCACACAAGTCATCATGAAGTCTAGGAAATAAGCATTTGAAAGACCCTACATTGACATGGGCATAACAATCTTTTTTTAAAACATTTATGACATGTCATAGGAAGGAGATGAGGGAAAATAGCTTGGGTTTTATCACTTGAATACAATGAGAAGTCATTTCTCACTCTAAGGAATCATTTAATATACCTAGCTTCCATTTTGTTCTCTATACAACCCAGATTAGCCATTAGAAGGTTTTGTGCACTATGAATGGGTTTCAGGGCCTTGACCATAGTTGGGAGAGAAATCATAATATAGATGAACAAGAACATAGACCCTATAAAGTGTATCTTTGACATACAAGTAGGATATGGGCATGATTATGAGATTTTGCCCATTACGAATGGGTTTTATGGCCTTGACCATGGTTAAGGGAAGAAAACAAGGGCCTTGCACCATCGAGGGATATCTAGGGATCATTGGCCATGAACATGACCAAATCACAACACAAGCCCTTTAAAGGTGATAGTTTCCCCTGAGTGGATACATATACCATTATGAGTTTTTGAGTGCTAAAGATGGGTCTTAAGGCATTGGCCATGATTAAGGGAGGAAACTAAGTTCCTTGTGCCCTAAATGAAGACTTTAGGGATAAAGGGTCATAAACAATGACATAAACCACATAACATGTCCTATATAGGGGATAATTATTCTTTTAGTGAGATATGTATACCATTATGATGTTTTGTGCATTCAAGATGGGTCTTGGAGCCTAAACCATGATCAGGGAAGAAATCCAAGGAATTCGATCCTAAATGAAGATTATTGGGATAATGGGCCATGATCAAGGCCTTGAACTATGATATGGGCCCTCTTAAGGGGTTCTTCAACATACAAGTGGGATAGGGGTGCCATTAGGAGTTTTTGCACAATAGTGATGGGTCTCAGGGCCTTAAAATATGACCATGATTGAAAGAAGAAAATAAGGTCCTTAATCCCTATGAATCTCGTAGGTCTTATGGGAGATGAAAGGTTTCTCAAACCACCACAAAAGGCCTATAGAAAAGGAACTTTGCTCATGAGTAGGATATGGATACCATTAGGGGGTTTAGCACATAAGGGATGGGTCTCAATCCTAGATCCCAAAATGAATCTTCTAAGGCCTTAGTCCTTGAACTGGGCTCCAAACCACCACATATATTGGGATCAATGGTCTTTTGGTAGGATATGGGCATTTTTTAGGGATTTTGCATACTAGACATGGGTCTCGAGGCCTTGATCATGGTCGATGGAAGAAAATAAGGGTCTTAGGATCTAAATTAATCCTCTAGTAGTCATATTCCATTAATGATACATTGAACCACCACACAAACTCTCTAGATGAAATATTTTGAATGAGATATGAGTACCATTACAAACTTTAGACACAAGGGATGGGTCTTGGGACATTTACCATGGTCATGGGAGAAAATAAAGTGTCTTAGAACCTAAATGAACATTTTAAGCTTTATGAGCCATGAACAAGTCCTTGAATCACTACATGAGCATTTTAGAGGGGATATTTATCATCTAATTGGGATACGGGTTCAATTAGGAGGTTTTGTGCACCAAGAATGGGTATTGGGATCTTTACCATGGTAAGGGGAGGAAACAAAGGGCCTCAAGTCATATTTAAATCTTTTGAGGATTTGGTCCATGAATGTAGCCTTAAAGCACTAGAGAGGCCCTATAAAAGGGGTATTTGACCTTTGAGTGGGATAAGGGTGCCAATAGAAGGTTTTGTATACTAGGGATGGATCTTAGGGTTTTGACCATGGTCAAGCAAGGAAGAAAAGGACCATGTGACCTAAATGAAGCTTACAAGCTCATGGGAAAAATTGAATTCTTGAACCACTACACACACCCTTTAGAGGGGATTTTTAGCCACCAAGTGGGATATAGATGCCATTCAAATATTTTGTTCTCAACAAATTAGGTCTCTTCTTCACAACTAAAACCCCTTAAACCATAATAGGTTTCTTTAAAATAGATTTGCATTTTTCATGTTAACCTTAAAAATACAAAGTCACATTTATTATTATACACAAACATGCTTCCTAATGATGAAACATAATTTCCAGTCTTGAAAACTGGAAGCATGAAGCACCTCATTTATTTTTTTGATGAGAATTCAGAAAATCTACCCAACCTATAACAATGACAAAAATCCATATTCCTAGGATTTGAGAATTCAAAGAATCTGCCCAACCTATAATAATGGCAAAGGAATCCATATTCCTAGGATTCAAAGCTAATGAATTTTCCTATTTTCACTCACGACACAATATACTAAACTTTTTTGCAATTATGTAATATTCTAGATATAAAATAGTATGCAGAACATAAATAATTAGCTAGAAATTGTAACAACCCTGGTTAAATAGATGCATAGGGATTATTAATTATAATAGATTTGAAAATCTGACTGCCCTAATATGTTAGTTAAACAATAATTATTTCTTAATAATATTAATTAATTAATTAATTATTAATTACTTGTTCACATTTGTCAATGATTAATTAATTAATTAATTGACTCATTAATTAATTGAGTAATGAATTAAAGGGGTTAATAATTTTTAGTTTATTTAATTAAAGACTTACGTATGAGGGGGGGGGAAGAAACATTAAAAAAGGGGATAAGACATTAAATAAGGGGATACGATATTAAATAAGGGGATAAGATAATAAATAAGGGGATAAGGTAATAAAGGAGGGATAAGGAAATTAATGAGGGGGAGGAGAGTCGGTGAAAGGGAAAGATATAACGGGAAGAGTCCGACGGGGAAGGGAGGATTTTTGTTTTGGGGGGAGAAAGCATTTTGAGGGAGCATTTGGAGGGAGGAGGATTTTTCTGTGGGATATTGGTTGGTCTGAGCAGTCTGGTTTTTGGGGGTGAACCATTGCAGGGGGCACCGGGTTGTTGGGGGTTTTGGGCATGGGGGCCAGGATTCCTTTCAGTATCCTGGAGCTAGGGAGCTAGACAGACTGCTCCTAGCTAGCTGGGAGGTTATTTGGTTTGGGCAGGGTATGGTCAAGTAGCAAGCTGGGCAAGGCAGCAGCAAGGAGGACAACAAGACAAGCGAGAGTTTAGCATCAAGGAGGACAACAAGACAAGCATGAGTTTAGCATCAAACGAAGGTATTTTAATTTACGTATTTGTTTTATGTATTTAAGGAATATGAAGTGTTATAAGGTTGTTCATAAGAGTATTATGTTTAGTTCAATAAATTATATATATGTTGGTTATTGGTTATATGTTGGTTATGAAGTATTAAAAATGTTAGGATAGCATTCCTTAAAATAATTTTTTTGGGGTTTTATAAGGCTATGTGGAGCAAAACCTTACACATGGTATCAGAGCCCTGGTTCAAAATCTGGAGCCAAGGGCCTACCTACCCACCCAAAAATTCAAACACCCTGAAACTCTCTAAAATTTCTGGGCCTGAGGTCCAAGCTCCAACTCCAACTCCAGCTCCACCTAACCTGCAAGCCAACACACAAATTTTTAACGCAAATATAAATATAAATAATAATACACTTAGGGAAGATTTTTTTTTTTTAACTCAGATATAAATGTGAATAATAATATACATATTGGACATTTTAACATGGATATAGAACTGTAGAGACACAAATATCAGATGTAACATTACTTCCAAATTGCTCAAGAGAGTTTACAATAAAAAAAAATAAAAAAAAAAATAAATAAATAAATAAATAAATAAAAATAAAAAAATAAAAAAAAAAATAAAAAACTTAAAAAAAAAATGCTTGTCAAATGGAATGAGATGAGAAAGAGAATGTGTTTCCTGAATTGATATCAAGTTAACATCAACCGTATCAATGGCTTAAGTTCATGCTTTGCATCTAGCAAATGACCCAGAAGCTGGACCTGCACATGGACCTGACTGTATATTTTTAGAAATAGCTTTTCTTCTAAAATTGAAATCTTCTAAATATATATATATATAGCTTTTTCTTCTAAAAAAAAAATTGTTAATGAGTAATAATATAATGAAATCCTTGAAAGGACACACAATCAAAGGAACAGAACACACCAACGTTTAGCATTTCTATTATTTGGCAAGAGATATAACATGAGAAAAAGATTTAACCTACAAACCTTGATAAAGATATGCAGAACAAGCGTTCAAGATATATTAATAGGCTTTCTTCTTTATCCCAACCCTTTTAGCCAAATTAGACCTCTAAATTGACAGAACTCTAATCTTCTTCAAAACACAAACTATTATCGTCTTTTCTTCTGTATTCCCAAAAGAAAAAAAACGCAATCATATCACACCTTTGATATATCTTACTGGCCTGAGATATTTGGGGATGATATTTAGTTTGATGGGCTTGGGGAAATGCACGCAGTAGCTAATCAGGTTGCTCGTAATGAAGGATGAAAGGTAAAGAAAGAAGAGATTATGTGAGACGAAGCTGGCTGGAATAATTAATGGGTAGGTTCGTTTTCAATCCAAATATGATTTTGACAAGGAGTGCTTGGAAGCTACCAGTCTGGACTAGTCTGACCCTGTAGCTACTCATGGTCCACATGATGCAATCAATTCTTTTCTCAATTCTTCGGGGGTTTGGCTCGCCTGAGAAAAGATGGATCCACGAGGAGCACTTGAAAGAGAGGATTGGCAGAAGTACACACACCCTCACCCTATTGATTCATTAAGAAGGGGTGATGACATTGATCCGTTGGCGCAAGTCTCAACAACACAAAATGAGATTTTGTTTCATTGGTCATAAAACTCCAATGATAGTTCATTTGAATCTTTCTCTCCAATAATCTTTAATTTGAATCTTCCTTTCTAAAGAGCTCTTCTATATATATAAAAAAAAAACAAATACAAAAGATATACAAAAGTATACATCCATGCATGAAACATCGCCAGAATTTGCCTGAAATACAGACAAAATACAGTTGAAATACAATCAACGAGATGGTGACAGTGTCCCCGCAATCACTCTTAACACAACAAAGTCCAGACAAGATGACAGAACCCAAGTGCATTTAACGTTTTTTAGAACATTGCAAAAAAATTCCACCACAGACCCTACAATCTTCAAACAAAGTTCTCTATAAGATCGTAACCATGTCAAAAAAAAATTAAATTAAATAGCTATTACAGGTGAAAAGAGTGGGTACGCTTAAAAGGGCACTAAAAGAAATAACGATCTCGTCTTTTCAGAAAGATGTAGAATTCGTCGATGTTGGGGGAAAAGCAAATCTAGCTAAAATAGACCCTGATATTTTCTTGGGAAATATTAAGAAGTCAAACATGATTTCAAAAACCTGGTTCTCTGAGAGGGATACATATTAGCCACAACAGAAAGACCGACACTGCCTAAATGGGGCTACAGAAAGAATAACATCTACATATGAGGCCTGTTTTAATTAGTTTAAGGTATCAAGACAAATACAAACCCTACAATTACAATTAAGGGACGAATTGCATTTGCCAAGAGCGTGGTCACGAGATTGAATCACCCTGGGGAAAACAAAACTTAAATCAACTCTTATCACGCAAAATTAGGGTTTGAGCTTTGGTCTTTGAGAATCTTACCTTGTTGCCAACGAATGGGATTTTGAGGGTTTTACTCTTCTCCTTCGGTTGCTTCTTCTTCTTCAATACTTGAGCTAAAAAGAAAAAAAACACAGACACAGAGCCAAAAAAAAAAAAGAGAGCTATGGGTTATGGAAATCGATGGGAATGGAACCCTTGACTCTGTGAACCAAACAAACAAATGACAAACCTGTTCAGAAAATTGCCAGACAAGTTCAGAAAATTGACAAGCAAATCTACAACAGACAAGTTCAAGCTAACACTCCAAGCACCAACGCCAAGCCACCGAGGAACAGAGGGAACGCGCCACTGTGCTCGACATGCCCTCCATTCCTGGAACTCGAGGATACCAGGGTCGACCGAGCAGGGAGATGGCCATGGCCGACGGTCTCATCCTTCACCCTGAACGCTTAAAAAAAATGAAATGTGAAATGGAAGAGAGGGTAGAGTTCGAAGAGATAAGGATGAGGAAATTAGGGTTAGGGTTTAGATAGGAGGGCATTGGAGGAAGCAGGACGGGCACGTGGGCTTCATGCGTGCCCGATTTGATTTTTTATATATATATTTTTATTTATTTTATTTAGATTATTTAATTTTATATTTTATTTATTTGTTTAAATTAACTTTTTAAATTATTACTAAATTTAAATTTCAATCGTTTAAATTGTTAATTTTTAAAACTATTTATTAATAAAACAAAAAAAATAATATATATATATATATATATATATATATATATATATATATATATATTGCAAATTAAAACTAAGTATAGTAATTAATTAAAAGTAATTATGATTAATTAATTAAATGAGTGATTAATGTTAATGTTAAATTATGTTTTAGGTTTAAATTTATGTTTTTAAATCTATGATTTAGTTAATAGTTTAAATTTTAAATATTTCAAATTATATTATGTTTTGTTTAAGTTTAAAACTAGTTAAAGTGATTAATTAGTTTTAAACTAAAACACCGAGCTAAGAACTTGCAATACAACACGAGTTAACCAAGACCGAGCACCCAATCGCCAGGAATCAAGACACAGGGAGGAGGATCTCACAAGCAGGCTCAAAGGGCGTGCACTGCAGAACAAAAAAAAACACAATGATTCAAACAAGCCAAGCGCCAAGTCCCTCCATTCCATTCCACCAGTCAAAGTCAAACACTAAGCTTCAATGCATCGCCTCAAGCTCACTACATCATATGACCACAAGTCAGGAAGCAATACATAACCACAACACACAAGCGCCAAGTCCCAATGCCGAAAACCACTCTACAATCCTCAAGACTCGCACCTGCAGCCACCGAGACACACAATTCAACGCATATGTACAACACGCCAAGGAAAACTCACGAGTCAAGCATCGAAGGATAATTAATTGTAAGAGAAAAGTTTAAAGGACTTAGACTAGGATAAGCGGGAGGGAGGCGACATACACTAGAAAAGTAAGCTAGAGGAATTGGCGAGTATGGCGCAAGGCTAGCGTAGCTACCGGGAAAGGGAGTCAACAGTTTTCTTAGGCGAAGAAATCAAGCTTAGACGCTTAATCCTAACCCATCCAATCCCCTAAAGAGAGTAACGTCTGTTTACAGACAAGTAAAGAAAAACTTACGCCTAACCCTGTTTCTAGTTTGAGTAGCACCAATTTGAAATGTCCTTGAACTCACCCTAACAACTTTGGTTGATGCAGGTTAAAGCATACAGGATGGTCAGGACTCGAGGGAATCGAGGTAGCGGAGCATTGTCGCAGGCATCGCCAACACCGCCAGTGTCGCCACCACCATCGCCCGAACTAGCTCTCATACTGTGCTCGTTGGAGGCCATAAATGAGACTTTAAAGGGGTGACAACCAGCAGGGACCGAGGTGGAACCCCCACCATATGGAACAGGTAATCCAGAAGCATCAAGGGATTCGGGGGGAGGACCTCCACCTGAAGACATCACTCGATAATTGCAGAAGATCAAACTTCTGAAGTTTGTTGGGGATCGTGCCAGTGAACGCGCAGAAGCATGGTTGGAAGGCATGACAAGGTGTTTTGCCTTAAGGGACTATGCGTCCAACTCAAAGGTGAAGATAACAGTTTTTCAGTTAAGAGACAGCGCCTTGAGATGGTGGGGCAACCTGGAAAGACAACTGCATCTTACCCCAGACACAGTATCTTGGGAACTTTTCGAGGAGAGGTTCTGAAGGAAATATCTGCCAGCTTATTATCAGGAACAACAGGTAGGGGTGTTTCATGCCTTAGTACAAGGAAACAGAACTGTAGAAGAATATGAGATCAGATTTATGGAATTGGTCAAATATGTTTCATATATGGATAATGACCAACGACAGGTAGAGCAATTCATCTATGGATTAAACCCTAAGATAAGAGCTATGGTGCAGATGTGGAAACCGTCTTCGGTAGTGGAAGCTGTGGAAAATTCGCGTTATGTGGAGGAACACATGAACTTAACTGGAGGTACTAGACCGACCTTTTCGCATCACCCTAGATTCGTGGGGAAGACCCCTAGGACATTTTCCAGGGGAGGGGGCTCAAGGCCACCTCCATATGGTAACAGAGTTGCACCAAGGACAGTAACCGCAGTGATTTCAATGGCAACAAGTGCAACATCTTATTCTTCACCAACGACGCAGACAGGTCCACGACCATCTTAGGGAACAACTAGTAGGGGCAGGGGTTCCAGGGGAAGGAACTCGTTTCAGAGACAGTCACATAACAGTGCGCAGGTTCAATCTCATGTTACCTGTTGGGGGTGCGGAGGACCCCATTACCAGCGTGACTGCCCAGAGTTACAATTAGGATTCGCGCATAGAGAAGGAAAGGCCCCGATGGGAAGAGCAAGTAGCAGCCACCAGATTTACGCAGCGGTTAATAATCGTCAGGCCGAACATCAATCCACAGTGGTTGAGTCATCAGGTACACTAAATCATATCAACATTAAGATTTTATTTGATTCTGGTGCTACAGATAGTTTCATTTCACCATCTGCATTAAAAAAGAGTGGGTTGGCAGCCTACGAGCATGATGAATTTAAATAAGTCGAGATGGCTTCGGGGAAAAAACAAGCGGTAGGACCTAGTGTTGATAATTGTATAGTAAACCTGGGAGTGTGTACTACTAGGTTGAAGGTATACGTCACTGCTCTCAGGGTGTACGACCTAATCATTGGAATGGTTTGGTTAGAAGATCATCGAGCTTTGGTAGATTGTTTCGCAAAAAGGGTGCTCTGTGTAGACGACGAAGGAAGGCCAGTAAAGAACCAGGGTGTACGAAGAAAAGTGTCATTACGCTTTATCTCAACTATGAAGGTTAAAATATGCTTGAGGCAAGGGTGTCGACTGTATGTAGTGGAAGCAGTGAATGAAAGGAAGGGACTCTCATTGGATCAGTACCCGGTATTGTCAAAATTTAAGAATGTTTTTCCGAACGAGTTACCAGGGTTACCTCCTGAGAGGGATCTTGATTTTACTATTGAGCTAAAACCTGGTGCAGAACCAATTTCCAAAACTCTGTATCGGATGACAGCGCCGGAACTTTGTGAGTTGCAAATGCAGTTGAAAGAGTTACTGGACTTAGGGCTAATAAGGCCCAGTATCTCACCTTGGGGCACACCAGTAATTTTTGTAAAGAAGAAGGATGGATCCTTACGACTGTGTATAGACTACAGGGACTTGAATCGTGCTACAGTGAAAAATAGGTACCCAATGCCGTGAATATATGACCTCTTCAATCAGATGAAAGGAGCAGCGATATTCTCAAAGATTGATTTGTGATCAGGGTATCACCAGTTAAGGATTAAGGAAGGCAATATCCCAAAAACTACCTTTTGAACTCAGTTTGGACATTACGAGTTTGTTGTAGTACCTTTCGGATTGACCAATGCGCCAGTAGTATTCATGAGCCTCATGAACGATGTATTCTGGAAGTACTTAGATTGTTTTGTACAAGTCTTTCTAGATGACATCCTCATCTATTCCAAGAACGAAAGAGAACATGAGGAACACTTACGAGTGGTGTTGTCCTGCCTTAGGGAGAACAAATTGTATGGGAAGTTATCAAAGTGTTCCTTCTTCCAAAAAGAAATTCACTATTTAGGTCATATCATTTCCGACGAAGGAATCTCTGTGGACCCAGAAAAGGTAAAGGCCATTATGGAGTGGCCAGTGCTGAAAAATGCCCATGAGGTGAGAAGCTTCATGGGGCTAGCAGGTTATTATCGGAGATTTGTGTAAGGATTCTCCAAAATAGAGAAACCCATCACCACTTTGCAGCGCAAGGGGGTTAGGTATGAATGGATTGAAGAATGTGATAGTGCATTCATTGAGCTTAAGAGGTTACTAACTAGTGCATCAATTCTACGAGTGTCGGATATGGAAAAGGACTTCACAGTCCGCACGGATGCCTCGAAGAAAGGGTTGGGGGCCGTGCTAATGCAGGATGGAGGAGTGATAGCTTATGCGTCAAGGAAGTTGAAGAAACACGAAGAGCTATACGTGACTCATGATTTAGATTTGGCAGCTGTAATGCTAGCTCTGAAACTTTGGAGGCATTATCTTGTGGGGTGAAACTTTGAGCTCAAAACAGACCATCAAAGTTTAAAACATCTCTTCACTCAAAGGGATCTGAATGCCAGGCAAAGGTGATGGAGTGAGTTTATGAGTGAGTACGATTTTGGTATTTCATACATCAAGGGAAAGGAAAATGTGGTCACAGATGCCTTGAGCAGGAGACCACATGTCTTCTCCTTGATACCCTTAAAAGTCAATCTGAGGGAACATGTGTTGATGCAACTCCAAGGAGATAGTTGGTATTTAGAGGTTACTTCAAACCTTCAGAGCGGGAGGCAGTTAGATCCAAAGTATGAAGGATATAGTTTGGAAGCAGACAGACTATTGAGATATCGAGGAAGGATGTACATCCCTGGAGATGGGGATATTTGAAGCATCATACTGAAGGAAGCCCATAGAGCACTTTATTATGCACATCTGGGTGTGAAGAAGATGTACGCAGACATGAGGAAGCTCTTCTTCTGGGTAGGCATGAAGCGTGATATAGTCCATTTCGTCGCCAAATGTCTAGAGTGTCAATAAGTGAAATTCGATCACCATCACCCTGCAGGCCTCCTACAACCACATGATGTTCCTATGTCCAAGTGGGAAGTCATCTCTATGGATTTTGTTGTGGGGTTTCCACTCACATCTCATAGACACAATGCCATTCTTGTAATAGTGGATAAGTTAACCAAGAGTGCTCATTTTATTCTAGTTAGAGACACTTACGATGTCACTAATGTGGCACATGTGTTTGTAAGTGAGGTTATCCGTTTGCACGAGATACCTAAGAAGATCATTTCAGATAGGGACTCCAGATTCACTTCTAGGTTTTGGACAAGTTTGCAGTCAGCGTTGGAGACTCAGTTGAACTTAAGAACAACTTATCATCCTGAAATAGATGGGCAAACCGAAAGAGTAAATCAAGTCATAGAAGACATGCTCAGGATGTATGTCATGGATAATCAAACCCAGTGGGAGAAGTACCTACCTTTGGTAGAGTTTGCCTACAATAACAGTATTCATAGCTCCATCGGAATGCCACCCTACGAAGCCCTGTATGGAAGGCCATGCAGAACGTTGTTGAGTTGGGATAGACTAGAAGATCGAGCAACAGTTAGGCCAGAATTGATTCAAGAGATGGAGGAATAGGTGATTCAGATTGGGCAGAGACTAAAGGAATCACAGGATAGGCAGAAAAGTTATGCGGATGCACACAGGAACGACCGAAGTTATGAAGTGGGAGACCAAGTTTGCATTCGTATCGGGCCTAATAAGAGCACCATATGGTTCGAGAAGGGGACAAAGTTGTCACCTCGATTTATAGGACTGTTCAGAATCCAAGAGAAAATTGGACCCGTTGCCTATCGTCTTGTACTGCCACCCCACTTGCATAAAACTCATAATGTATTTCATGTATCTGTTTTACATCATTATGTTGTTGATGAATCACATAAACTAAATTGGAAGGAATTGCAGGTATCGGATGTGGGAACTCTCACGGTAGAACCATTACGCATATTGGACCGTAGAGTTCAATAGCTCAGGAACCGTCTGGTAGACCAGGTTAAGGTCCAATGGGACAAGTATAGTCCAGGATCTGTTACTTGGAAAGATGTCGAGACATTACGACGAGACTATCCCTCACTTTTTTGACCACCTTGAGAACATGTTTCTCGGAGGAGGGGTGTATGTAACACCACCTTTTGACTTAGACATCCAAGATTACCTGAGGCCTATATACTTTATTTTCTATTCATAGTGAAACTATTAAATGATACACTTAAACTTTAAGATGTATGAACATTTATGAATGTTTAAATGTTATTGATGATGATGTATATAATGTGATCTACTATGTGAATGTAATTTTACGAATGTTTAAATGTTATTAATGATGATGTATATGATGCGACATATTGTGAGAATGTAAATTTTATGAATGTTTAAATGCTATTAGAATGATGTTGGATATGATACAATCTATTTTGGTAAATGATAATCTTATGAATGGGTGTCGAAATTGAATAATGAGATATTATGGGATCTATTTCTAACTTGAAAACATTGATGTTAAGTTGTTGGTACAAGGATACTAAATTGAAATGATGATGGTATGCAATTACATGATGATAATGCATAGAAATGTATGAGTTTGTGTTACAGACTAATCTGCAGGTTATGGACTATGAAATAGCCAAGGGATAATGATGATGAAAGTGGATATCATGACCACTAGCCGAGAAACATTATGGTACAAATATTTGTATGTGAAATTATATTGGTTTGGATGCATTGCTATGATATGTGGACAAGTGCAGGATTTCAGGTGATGAGACTGCCCAAAATCGAATAAACGATGAAAAAACTCCCAACAACACGGTGCCATTGTATATTCCATTGTAGGGTGTGGACCCTAGTTATGATTAGGAGGGGTGGAGGCATTTCCCACCGTGTATCCTCTGAAACCTGAAGTCATGGGAGGACAGTGTTAGCTCACGCTCCCCAAGACGTGTGATGATGACAGTCAATTGCCTACTGGGGAAGCTTGGTCGAGATAGTGACACTTCCACTTACGGGTTCTAATTGGAGTTAGGTCAATATAGTTGACACTCCAAGATAGTCCAGCAGAGGAAGGATAGGAATGGAGATGGAAGTAGTTAGGGAGGAAGGATGAGTAGAAATAGTTGAGAAAGTATGGAGATTTGTCTGATGGTGAAATTTAATGTTTTCCCTTCTAAAAAGAAAATGTGTATATATGAATATTCATAATTATGTGAATAAACCACAATTGTCTAAATAAAATTGTTGAACTAGATAATTGTAATTAAAGAATTTCGCAAACATTTGATTGGTTTATTGTCTTTTATAAAAAGAATAGTCTTGTTGATTGGATTGGATGCATACATAACATACTATAAGGGTGATAGTTATTGATTATTAGTACATGCACGAGACTTGTATGTACTAGCTACACATGCATTTCTTGTACATGTACACTAGTATGTATGAGTTTTCTTGGCTTACTTATTGATAGTGTCGGTTAATCGTCATGAATGTGTGAACCATGTTTCTTTTCCTTTGTACCATGAGACACCTTAACTTCGGGACAAAGTTTCCTGAAGGGTGGGTTTATGTAACAACCCTGGTTAAATAGATGCATAGGGATTACTAATTATAATTAATTTGAAAATATGATTGCCCTAATATGTTAGTTAAACAATAATTATTTTTTAATAATATTAATTAATTAATTAATTAGTAATTACTTGTTCACATCTGTCAATGATTAATTAATTAATTAATTGACTCATTAATTAATTGAGTAATGACTTAAAGGGGTTAATAATTTTTAGTTTATTTAATTAAAGACTTACGTATGAGGGGGGGGAAGAAACATTAAATAAGGGGATAAGACATTAAATAAGGGGATAAGATAATAAAGAAGGGGATAAGGTAATAAAGGAGGGATAAGGAAATTAATGAGGGGGAGGAGAGTCAGTGAAAGGGGAAGATATGACGGGAAGAGTCCGACGGGGAAGGGAGGATTTTTGTTTTCAGGGGAGAAAACATTTTGAGGGAGCATTTGGAGGGAGGAGGATTTTTCTGTGGGATATTGGCTAGTCTGAGCAGTCTAGTTTTTGGGGGTGAACCATTGTAGGGGGCACCGGGTTGCTGGGGGTTTTGGGCATGGGGGCCAGGATTCCTTTTGGTATCCTGGAGCTAGGGAGCCGAACAGGCTGCTCCTAGATGGCTGGGAGGTTAGTTGGTTTGGGCAGGGTATGGTCAAGCAGCAAGCTGGGCAAGGCAGCAGTAGGGGACAACAAGACAAGCAGGAGTTTAGCATCAGACGAAGGTATTTTAATTTAGGTAATTGTTTTATGTATTTAAGGAATATGAAGTATTATAAGGTTGTTTGTAAGATTATTATGTTCAGTTCAATAAATTTTATATATGGTGGTTATTGGTTATCTGTTGGTTATGAAGTTAAAATGTTAGGAAAGCATTCCTTAAAATAATTTTTTTTGGGGTTTTATAAGGCTCCGTGGAGCAAAACCTTACAGAAATGGTAGATAAACAACGATATAACCAGAACAATACCACAATAATACCAAAATAATACCATAAATAACACTTTGATTACTGAGAGAAATGTTCACTTGCCTCTTCGAGGGCACAACCTCCAATAGAGCAGATCACTATTACAATAATATCAAAGACAAAACTTCTCATACCCTCTACTCCTATTTATATAAATATGTTTATCAAAAGAACAATCTAGAGGAAGATCCTTCTAGAAGCAAAAGCTTCTATTAGGTCTTCTTACATTTGACTTATTCTTCTTTATTGCTAGGCCTTATTAATATTGACCTTTATTAAATGGAAATATATTGTTCTACCTACGTGAGGGGTTAGGTCCCTAACATGTCCTCCCCCTTAAAAACAACCTTGTCCTCGAGGCTTGAGATGGGGAAATTGCTGCAGAATGGTAGTTGGTTCCCAAGTGGCATCTGTTGGGGTTGTATCTTTCCACTGGACTAACACTTCCTTGATGGTTCCCTGACATAGACGACGCTCACGTTGGTCCAAAACTGCTTGTGGTTGTAGCCAAATGGAGCCTTCTTCGTCCAACTCGGGAAGGTTGGTTTGATTTTGGCACTTAGTTCCAATCACCTTCTTTAAGAAAGAAACATGAAAAAAAGATGGAGCTTAGAATGTATGGGCAAAGCTGACTGATAGGCCACCTGTCCCACATGCTTGAGAACGATATAAGGACCATAAAATTTGGGCGTCAGTTTCTTACAATGGTTAGCCTTGAGGGAATTTTGCTTGTAAGGTTGCACTCGAAGAAACACCTGATCTCCTTCTGCAAATTGATGTTCAGAGTGACCTTGATTTTCTTGTTGCTTCATGCGATTATGGGCCATGACCAAATTCTCTTTGAGGGTACAGAGAATATCCTCTCGAACTGTAAGCGTTTGGTCAACCACCTGGACCTTCGAGACACCTGGAAAGTATGAGAGAATTGAAGGTGGATTTTGTCCATATACCACTTCAAAAGGAGTCATGCGAATATCTATATGGTAAGAAGTGTTGTACCACCATTCAACTAGTGGTAACCATTGAGCCCACTAATTTTTCCTTTCCGATGCAAAACACCTCAAATATGTTTCCAAACACTTGTTGACCACTTCAGTTTGACCATTAGTCTGGGGATGATAAGTTGTGCTGAGGTGCAATTAGGTGCCTTATAGCTTGAACAATTTTTGCCAAAAATTGTTGGTGAAAGTTGGGTCGCGATCAGAAACAATAGAATGAGGCATGCCATGAAGCTTGAAGACCGGATCCATGAAAAGTTGAGCCACAGTGGAGGCTGTAAATGGGTGTTGAAGAGCACATAAATGAGCATACTTGGAAAGACAATCAACTACCACCATGATGACCGATTTATTTCCCTATTTAGGTAAGCCTATAATAAAATCCATAGAGATATCTCACCAAATAGTAGGTGGAATCGAAAGCGGTTGTAGTGTGCCAGGAGATTTGATTGTTTCACCCTTGTTGTGTTGACAAACATCACATTCATCCACAAAATTGCAAACGTCCTATTTCATACCATTCAAAAAAAAAGAACGTTTGACCCAGTCATAGGTTTTGGTAAACCCTAAGTGCCTAACAGTGGGTGTAGCATGAAGCTCATAAAGTACCGTGGATCTAAGTTTTGATTGTTTACTTAAATACAAACAACCTTTGTATTGAAGCTCATCATTGAGCCAAGAGTACCGTGGGGAGACTGGAGAATTGGCCTACAATTGTTGTATCAGATGCAAAATTTTGGGATCGTGTAGCCATTCATGACGAACAACTTGGAACCAATTTGGTACAATGAAGGAGAGAGAAAAAAGGGACCCTTCAATGTCATATTTTCTGGAAAGTGCATCAACAACCACATTGTCTTTACTTTTCTTGTAAATGATCTCATAATCATATCCAAAGAGCTTAGTCACCCATTTTTGTTGCTCTAGGGAGGAAAGGCATTTTTCTATAAAATATTTGAGGCTTTGATGATCTGTCTTAATTTGGAAGCGTTGCCCCAATAGGTAAGGGCGCCAAAGATCCACGACATGTAGAATAACCAACATTTCATTTTTCGTAGATTGATTTGCCCAAATGTCGCTGTCACAGTTGTTTGCTAGTAAAGGCCAAAGGCCAACCCTCTTGCATAAGGACTGCGCCAATTCCTTTCCCGGAAGCATCACATTCCAGGACAAAGGTCTTTGTGAAATCAGGAAGGGCCAGGACTGGAGTGGTGCACATGGCCATCTTCAAGGTTTGAAAAGCTTGAGAAGCTACTGGAGTCCAAGTGAAATAATTCTTTTTAAGGAGAGTAGTGAGAGGTGCCACAATCTTTCCATAATTCTTAACAAACTTGCGATAATTACTTGTTAAACCCAGAAATACATGCAAGCTTTTGAGAGTCTTTGGGTGAGGCCAATATTGCATAGCTTCAATCTGTTTAGGATCCACCCTAACACCGGTCTTGCCAACAATATGACCCAGGTACTCGACTTTCGAGGCGCCAAAAGCACATTTAGATTGTTTTAGGAAAAGTTAGTGTCGAGAGAGTAGATGGAGAACTCAATCCACATAAGCAAGATGGGTTGTCCAAGTTTTACTATAGATGAGGATATCATCAAAGAAAACTAAGACAAAAGGACGAAGAAAAGGATGATAGACATGATTTGTGAGGCTTTCGAAAGTGGAGGGAGAATTACACAAGCCAAAGGGCATGACCAAAAACTCATAGTGGCCCTCATGAGTTCTAAATGCAGTCTTAGGAATGTCTACCTCCTTCATAAAGATCTAGTGGTAGCCAGAATGAATACCAAGTTTAGTAAATAACTAGGTGCCACTCAATTCATCCAAGAGGTCATCAATGACAGGAACGAGAAATTTGTTTTTAATGGTGATTTTGTTGAGGGAGCGAAAGTCAAGACACATGCGCCAATAACCTTTTTTCTTAAGGACCATGACCATGGGAGAAGAGTAGGGGCTCGTATTGGGGCGGATAACACCTGCGTTGAACAATTCTTGAACAATTTTCTCAATTTCATTTTTTGGGAAAAGGGATGACGATAGGGACGTATATTGGGAGGAAGGCTTCCTGGGACAAGGGGAATGAAATGATCATGAACACCACGAGAAGGAGGGAGTCCATAGGGAGTGGAAAAAACCACTTGATGTTTAGAGAGGATGGATTGGAGGTCCTGTGGCATAGAGGATGTCTCAGTGGCTTGTATGGCATGGAGTTGGGCAATAATGCTAGAATGACCTTTTTTGAGCAACTTTTCCATGCGATGGGAAATGACGGTGATGCCTTGGAACTTATATTGTTGTCTCTCTTGGTCGAATTACATGGTTAATTCCTTAAAATCCATGAGAATGGGACCCAAAGTCCTTAACCATTCTGCACCCAACATAATGTCACAACCATCCATGTCGATAGTAAACATATGAGATTTCATGTGGTACTCACCAATTTGGAGACAGACATTTTCACAACGCCCTCCACATTTCATGGACCCACCATTGACAATAATGATTTGAAAATTATTGACGACATAGATATAACAATTAGTTTCTTGGGAAATGCGACAATGAACAAAATTATGGGTGCTTCCACTATCAACAAGAATGATGACCTTCATGTGCTTAATGTAACCAATTAGTTTGAGGGTTTGGGGAGAAGAGGAGCCAGTGAGAGCATTGAGGGAAATGACTGATTCTACTTCGGGAGGGTCTGAGGGAGGGGTCATGTCAATGGGTTCAGGTGACATGGACACAAGGGGAGCCTCAACATCGTCGTCTGAAACATCCTCCGAGATGGCCATAAAAAGATTTTGTTCCTTACACTTGTGCCCAGGAAAATATTTGTCATCACAATTATAACAAAGGCCTTTGAGTTGGCGTTCAACCATTTCATCCCTGGTCAATTTCTAGATCTTTAGTAGAGTAGAAGGAGGAGTGGGAGTGACTGGTTTAGTGCGAGGAATAAAGGAGGGTTTTCAATTTTGAGAAGAGACAACTTGTTGTGCTTCCTTAGCTCTTTTAGTAGCGTCCACCCAAATCTGGGGCTGAGCCATGAGGACATGTGCACGAATCTCATCCTTGAGGCCACTGATAAAACATTCTCAGGAAAAAGCATCAAACATGCCCTCTGTACGAAAAGTCAATCGCTCAAAAGAGGCTATAAAGTATTCCATTGTGCCAAATTGTTTCAACTTTGTCAAACGACCTAAATGGTTGGTGTTAGTGTCAAAGCGTTCATAAAGCTCTGCCACAAAGTGTGTCCAACCCACATACCCTTGGCAAACATTTTTTCTCCATTGCCACCATTGCCAACGTTCTTGATCTAGATGGAGAACACCATACCATAGTTTGGCCAACTCATCCCTAATGCCATACAAAGAGAAATAATGTTCCATTTGACTTACCCAACCAGTGGGATATGAGCCATCAAATTTGGTCACATCCACACGCGAAAGGCGTAGGTCACGTTGAAAGTGATGGGGCTAACAATTCTGGGAATGAGAGGAAGTTTCACCTTCGGTTCGCAAAGCTAGGTCAGATGAGGGAAGATCTGTAGGGATATGCAGCTTGGCACAGATCATTGTAGTGACAGATTCAAGCTAGGTAACAAGGTCTTGTTTGAGGTCCTCTATTTTTGCGTTGATGGAGGAATGCATGCTTTTATTGACGGTGACAATATTGGCACTGAGATGTCACACTTCTTGTTGGGTGTTCGTGAAATTAGAGTGCAAGGCATTGAAGCGAGCTTCTAAGTCTTGGCTACGGGTGTGGGCCATGATGAAGAGGGAACACAAAAAGGGAAGGGTGGGACCACATAGAAAATGGGTTATGGGTGAAGTGTATCACAACAATCAGGGCAATGAGTTGAATCCAATGGGGTAAATCCCAAATAAGGGTGTTGGAAGGGGGTCGGGTCCAAAACAAAAATTTGCAGAAAAATGATAGGTATGATTGCGATAAGGGCGAAGAGAGAAATCCAACGGGATAGGTCTCAAATAATGGTGCCAACAGGATCCAGACTTTTTTTTTTTACTCCTGTGGAGTTATACTCTGATCTGAAGAATACCGCAGTGATGAAATGCCCAAATGCTTAACATGAAGAAATGTGTAGTAGTTTCACAACTCGAATGCAGGAGACACAATTACGTGGCAATAGATCTTGTCTGTTCTATTTTTTGTTTCCATCCCAAGGGTTAGGATATTCAAGGGTTCTACAGACAAGGGTTTGCCTTGTGCTATAGCTCTTTGATATACGTGCGGGGTCCAACCGTAGTACTCGACCCAATATCTCATGGCACCAACTAAGGAGGCTAGACCGTACCCTTAGTTGTACTACCCGACTACCCAGGTACTAGAGAGTATCTTCCCCAGTGCTGTTCTCGGTGACACTATAACAGTTAGGTGACCGATCAATTTATCTATGGAGGGCTACAAGAGATCTAGGCCGATCCGTATACAGGTGTTTTCTGATGCGCTACCACTCAAAGGGGCATCAACAAGGGTTACAAGGGTGGCCAACATATGTGCGCTTAAGTAACACTTGTATTTCTTATGTATATGAATCCCTGACTGTGGGTTTATGTGCGTAATGACAAATCTCTGTAGCTTAAAGATGCCAGAATACGTCTCTACCCTGAAAAAAATTAACCCACAATTTTATGCCAAGGAAGGTGCTCTGATACCACTTGTAATATTCCAGATATAAAATAGTATGAAGAACAAAAATAATTAGCTAGAAATGACAAATAAACAATGATATAATCAAAACAACACCACAATAATACCAAAATAATACCAGAATAAACCAGAAAGGGCACTTTGATTACTGAGAGCAATGCTCACTTGCCTCTTCGAGGGAGCAACCTCCAGCAAAATAGAGCTCTATTACAATAATATCCAAGACAAAACTTCTCATATCCTCTACTCCTATTTATACTAAATATGTCTATCAAAAGAACAATCTAGAAGAAGATCCTTCTAGAAGCGAAAACTTCTATTAAGTCTTCTTACATTTGACTTATTCTTCCTTATTGCTAGGCCTTATTAATATTGACCTTTATTACATGAAAATATATTATTCTACCTACGTGAGGGGTTAGGTCCCTAACAAATTATTTATTTAACAACACACCGATTCAATAAATATAAAGTCAAGTACAATGTACTCATGTTATTGGAGAAAATGAGCACATGCCAATTATCCATGATTCTTTCATAGAGTGACTAAAATAGTTATTTTATAATGTGAAAAGTCAAATTTATTCCTTTCATTTTGCTAAATTGACCTCTTGAATGAGCTCATGCCCGTTCTCAATGAGTCTCTCATAGAATGGTTAAAAGGGTTATTTTATAATATGAATAAGTAAAAAAAATAAAAAAATCATTAATGGAACTACCAAGGGTATATGCTATTTTCTTATTTTAGCTAAATGGTCATTAACTATGTAATGGAGGTGTAGTTCTCGTACTTATTTTCTTTAATCACCATAGGGCATTAATGAAGATCTTATATTGATTAGGATCCTGAAACATAATCTCATATAAACTTCACTTAGCATTCTCAAACTATAGATGTGTGCAACCACTTGCCATTGCTTCAAATGTATTTTTTAGTCTCTAGATTGATAAATAATTATGAAAATCCACAATATCCATATGCCATTATATATTTTGAAATTATTTATATTTCGAAGTAGTAGGAAGTTAAAGAAAAACAAAACAATGGAATTTTTCAATAACTTAGGGTTGAAGTGTTGGGAAGACCTACATTGTATGGATTTTTACATTTTAGTGTGTTTTCATTAATCACAATGTTGTTGGCTGAATTTTTGTCATGTCAAATATCTATGGGTGACTATTTATAATATTGTTGGCACAAGAATTAAGTGATTTAGTATGTAGAGAAAAATGGAATAAAAATAAGCAATTTAACATATAATAAAAATATAAGACATTTTTTTTCATCATCCAATCTTTATGGAAGCAATATTGGAACAAGAGAAGAAGAGATAAGTGTAAAAAAGATATCATCACCTTCAAAGCAATTGACCCAATCACTACTATAGAATCAACATCATAAACAAAACAAAACTATAAATCTTGGAAAAATTGTGTCAAACATAAATTGAACAAATGAGACATAGAATATTGCAAAGAAAAACAAAAAACAATATCTCTTATGGATTTCCTAACATGTATTTTTGAACATCATGGCCATATACATGCTACCTAGTTTTTTTTTTCAAATGGATTGATGACTTGTCCAACATAAATGCATACATACTACGCGTAGTGAATCATATCCTAACATTCATATTACTGAATTACCAATGGAGATATTTGTAATCGAGGTCATAAAGAAACTAATGGGCATTGATCCTCCAAATAGAATAATATGGAATCTAGGGACTAACCCAAGTCTATATTCTTTGTTGCTTGCACAAAGAAGTAGCCTCAACCCCTCCAAGATGATCATTCTATACTACAATAGGGAGGGACCAACAATGTCTCTTCTTCTATGTTTTGAACATTATTCTATACACGATAGTAGAAAATATCTTAAAATTTAACATGTAAATTTGTAATTAATAACTTTATTAGGTTGCAAATTAGCTAAACAAAACCCTCTTCTATATTTTCTTAAGTGTTTCCTTCCCCACTTAGGGATATGCTAGTTATTTAACATTGACACATCAAGTTAAATTTAGACAAGGAATCACACGTGAAACTAACACTAAGCTGTAGAATGCCTCAACACGCAATGACCAATATGGCTGTGGATGGGGCACACCTGTCACTCTCAATAAATGTGCCATAATCTCCTCAGTCTGAATTAGTCAGCTGAAGGGTGTACAAAAATTGTTGAGAGACAGCTGAAGAGTGTACACAAATTGTCGAGAGAAGATGTGCAGTCTGGAGAAGAAAGGAAGGGTGTACATCCTCACCCTGTTGGGAGACGGAGATCACAGGTTCAATCCCTCCACCATCGATGCTATTTCCGCCGCCCTGAAAGAGGTCCAAGATTCCCCAGACGCGGGGGCCCTCGTGACCACCAATGAGGGCAGATACTTTTCAAACGGCCTTGACATTCAATGGATATCACAGAATCCAGATGCCCACTTGAACACAATCAGGATCAAGTTCGAAAACCTTCTGGCCTCCTTCATGAGGCTCGGCGTGCCCACCATCGCGGCGATCCGTGGGCACGCCGCAGCAGGGGGTTTTATACTGGCCTTGGCACACGACTACAGGTTTATGAAAGTGGATAGATCTGTTCTGTACATGAGTGAGCTCGATCACGGGATGAAGCTTCCCAGGAGTCTCATGGCCGTCGTGCTGAGCAAGCTTTTACCCGGATCCCTCAGGGATGTCGTATTGGGTGCCCGCAAGTTTAGTGCCCAGACGGCTCTGGAGGGCGGGATCGTGGATTCTGTTTACGCGGACTCGGTTCAGACGTTGGAGGCCGCCGTCAGCGAAGCCCAGAAATTGGCTAGTTGGGGTTGGATGAAAGAGGTTTACAGTGAACTCAGGTTGGGGGCTTTCCCGGGCGTTCTTGAAGAGCTCGATGCCCATCGGGACTCGTATCTTTTTCCTGT
>ML807397.1:170207-183177 GCA_009831015.1 Picea engelmannii
ATTCTTCTCTTGTATGCATGTGAAGAAAGAGGTTTCAGATTCGGGTAGAAGGTCAAAAGTTAAGTCTTAAGGGTCATTTTCTGCGTATAAGTTTAGAGCCCTAGCTTATTAGTCCGTAGGGTAGAATACCCAACAACACCAGGTTGAAGGTATACGTCACCGCTCTCGGGGCGCACGACCTAATCATTGGAATGGATTGGTTAGAATCTCATCGAGCTTTGGTAGATTGTTTCGCAAAAAGGGTGCTCTGTGTAGACGACGAAGGAAGGCCAGTAGAGATCCAGGGTGTACGAAGAAAAGTGTCATTACGCTTTATCTCAACTATGAAGGTTAAAATATGCTTGAGGCAAGGGTGTCAACTGTATGTAGTGGAAGCAGTGAATGAAAAGAAGGGACCCTCATTGGATCAGTACCCGGTATTGTCAGAATTTAAGGATGTTTTTCCGAACGAGTTACCAGGGTTACCTCCTGAGAGGTAGCTTGATTTTACTACTGAGCTAAAACCTGGTGCAGAACCAATTTCCAAAACTCCGTATTGGATGACAGCGCCGGAACTTTGTGAGTTGCAAATGCAGTTGAAAGAGTTACTGGACTTAGGGCTAATAAGGCCCAGTATCTCACCTTGGGGCGCACCAGTAATTTTTGTAAAGAAGAAGGATGGATCCTTACGACTGTGTATAGACTACAGGGACTTGAATCGTGCTACAGTGAAAAATAGGTACCCAATGCCGCGAATAGATGACCTCTTCAATCAGATGAAAGGAGCAACAGTATTCTCAAAGATTGATTTGTGACCAGGGTATCACCAGTTAAGGATTAAGGAAGGCGATATCCCAAAAACTGCCTTTTGAACTCGGTTTGGACATTACGAGTTTGTTGTAGTACCTTTTGGATTGACCAATGCACCAGTAGTATTCATGAGCCTCATGAACGGCGTATTCCGGAAGTACTTAGATCGTTTTGTACAAGTCTTTCTAGATGACATCCTCATCTATTCCAAGAACGAAAGAGAACATGAGGAACACTTACGAGTGGTGTTGTCTTGCCTTACCTTAGGAAGAACAAATTGTATGGGAAGTTGCCAAAGTGTTCCTTCTTTCAGAAAGAAATTCACTATTTAGGTCATATCGTTTCCGGTGAAGGAATCTTTGTGGACCCAGAAAAGGTAAAGGCCATTATGGAGTGGCCAGTGCCGAAAAATGCCCATGAGGTGAGAAGCTTCATGGGGCTAGCAGGTTATTATCGGAGATTTGTGGAAGGATTCTCCAAAATAGCAAAACCCATCACCACTTTGCAGCGCAAGGGGGTCAGGTATGAATGGACTGAAGAATGTGATAGTGCATTCATTGAGCTTAAGAGGTTACTAACTAGTGCACCAATTCTACGAGTGTCAGATATGGAAAAGGATTTCACAGTCTGCACGGATGCCTCGAAGCAAGGGTTGGGGGTCGTGCTAATGCAGGATGGAGGAGTGATAGCTTATGCGTCAAGGAAGTTGAAGAAACACGAAGAGTTATACGCAACTCATGATTTAGAGTTGGCAGTTGTAAGGCTAGCTCTGAAACTTTGGAGGCATTATCTTGTGGGGCGAAACTTTGAGCTCAAAACAGACCATCAAAGTTTAAAACATCTCTTCACTCAAAGGGATCTAAATGCCAGGCAAAGGCGATGGAGTGAGTTTATGAGTGAGTACGATTTTGGTATTTCATACATCAAGGAAAAGGAAAATGTGGTCACAGATGCCTTGAGCAGGAGACCACGCGTCTTCTCCTTGATACTCTTAAAAGTCAATCTGAGGGAACATGTGTTGACGCAACTCCAAGGAGACAGTTGGTATTTAGAGGTTACTTCAAACCTTCGGAGCGGGAGGCAGTTAGATCGAAAGTATGAAGGATATAGTTTGGAAGCAGACAGACTATTGAGATATCGAGGAAGGATGTACATCCCTAAAGATGGGGATATTCGAAGCATCATACTGAAGGAAGCCCATAGAGCACTTTATTGTGCACATCCGGGTGTGAAGAAGATGTACGCAGACATGAGGAAGCTCTTCTTCTGGGTAGGCATGAAGTGTGATATAGTCCATTTTGTCACCAAATGTCTAGAGTGTCAATAAGTGAAAGCCGATCACCATCACCCTGCAGGCCTCCTACAACCACATGATGTTCCTATGTCCAAGTGGGAAGTCATATCTATGGATTATGTTGTGGGGTTGCCGCTCACATCTCATAGACACAATTCCATTCTTGTAATAGTGGATAAGTTAACCAAGAGTGCTCATTTTATTCCAGTTAGAGACACTTACAATGTCACTGATGTGGCACATGTGTTTGTAAGCGAGGTTATCCGTTTGCATGAGATACCTAAGAAGATCATTTCAGATACGGACTCCAGATTCACTTCTAGGTTTTGGACAAGTTTGCAGTCAGCGTTGGGGACTCAGTTGAACTTAAGCACAACTTATCATCCTGAAATAGATGGGTAAACCGAAAGAGTAAATCAAGTCATGGAAGACATGCTTAGGATGTATGTCATGGATAATCAAACCCAATGGGAAAAGTACCTACCTTTGGTAGAGTTTGCCTACAATAACAATTTTCATAGCTCCATCAGAATGCCACCCTACGAAGCCCTGTATGGAAGGCCATGCAGAACGTCGTTGAGTTGGGATAGACTAGAAGATCGAGTAACAGTTGGGCTAGAATTGATTCAAGAGATGGAGGAACAGGTGATTCAGGTTGGGCAGAGACTAAAGGAAGCATAGGATAGGCAGAAAAGTTATGTGGATGCACACAGGACCGGCCGAAGTTATGAAGTGGGAGACCAGGTTTGCATTCGTATCAGGCCTAATAAGAGCACCATATGGTTCGAGAAGGGGACAAAGTTGTCACCTCGATTTATAGGACTGTTCAGAATCCAAGAGAAAATTGGACCCATTGCCTATCGTCTCGTACTGCCACCCCACTTGCATAAAACTCATAATGTATTTCATGTATTTGTTTTACATCATTATGTTGTTGATGAATCACATAAACTAAATTGGAAGGAATTGTAGGTATCGGACGTGGGAACTCTCACGGTAAAACCATTACGCATATTGGACCATAGAGTTCGATAGCTCGAGAACCATCTGGTAGACCAGGTTAAGGTCCAATGGGACAAGTATAGTCCAGGATCTGTTACTTGGGAAGATGCCGAGACATTACAACGAGACTATCCTTCACTTTTTTTACCACCTCGAGAACATGTTTCTCGTAGGAGGGGTGTATGTAACACCACCTTTTGACTTAGACAACCAGGATTACCTGAGGCCTATATACTTTATTTTCTATTCATAGTGAAACTATTAAATGATACACTTAAACTTTAAGATGTATGAACATTTATGAATGTTTAAATGTTATTGATGATGATGTATATAATGTGATCTACTATGTGAATGTAATTTTACGAATGTTTAAATGTTATTAATGATGATGTATATGATGCGACATATTGTGAGAATGTAAATTTTATGAATGTTTAAATGCTATTAGAATGATGTTGGATATGATACAATCTATTTTGGTAAATGATAATCTTATGAATGGGTGTCGAAATTGAATAATGAGATATTATGGGATCTATTTCTAACTTGAAAACATTGATGTTAAGTTGTTGGTACAAGGATACTAAATTGAAATGATGATGGTATGCAATTACATGATGATAATGCATAGAAATGTATGAGTTTGTGTTACAGACTAATCTGCAGGTTATGGACTATGAAATAGCCAAGGGATAATGATGATGAAAGTGGATATCATGACCACTAGCCGAGAAACATTATGGTACGAATAATTGTATGTGAAATTATATTGGTTTGGATGCATTGCTATGATATGTGGACCAGTACAGGATTTTAGGTGATGAGACTGCCCAAAACCGAATAAACGATGACAAAACTCCGAGCAACACGGTGCCACTGTATATTCCATTGTAGGGTGTGGACCCTAGTTATAATTAGGAGGGGTGGAGGCATTTCCCACCGTGTATCCTCCGAAACCTAAAGTCATGGGAGGAGGGTGTTAGCTCACACTCCCCAAGACATGTGATGATGACAGTCAGTTGCCTGCTGGGGAAGCTTGGTCGAGATAGTGACACTTCTGCTTACGGGTTCTAATTTGAGTTAGGTCAATATAGTTGATGCTCCAAGATAGTCCAGCAGAGGAAGGATAGGAATGGAGATGGAAGTAAGTTAGGGAGGAAGGATGAGTAGAAATAGTTGAGAAAGTATGGATATTTGTCTGATGGTGAAATTTAATGTTTTCCCTTCTAAAAAGAAAATGTGTATATATGAATATTCATAATTACGTGACTAAACCACAATTGTCTAAATAAAATTGTTGAACTAGATAATTGTAATTAAAGAATTTYGCAAACATTTGATTGGTTTATTGTCTTTTATAAAAAGAATAATCTTGTTGATTGGATTGGATGCATACATAACATACTATAAGGGTGATAGTTATTGATTATTAGTACATGCACGAGACTTGTATGTACTAGCTACACATGCATTTCTTGTACATGTATACTAGTATGTATGAGTTTTCTTGGCTTACTTATTGATAGTGTCGGTTAATCGTCATGAATGTGTGAACCATGTTTCTTTTCCTTTGTACCATGAGACACCTTAACTTCGGGACGAAGTTTCCTGAAGGGTGGGTGTATGTAACAACCCTGGTTAAATAGATGCATAGGGATTATTAATTATAATTAATTTGAAAATCTTATTGCCCTAATATGTTAGTTAAACAATAATTATTTCTTAATAATATTAATTAATTAATTAATTAATTATTAATTACTTGTTCACATCTGTCAATGATTAATTAATTAATTAATTGACTCATTAATTAATTGAGTAATGAATTAAAGGGGTTAATAATTTTTAGTTTATTTAATTAAAGACTTACATATGAGGGGGGGGAAGAAACATTAAATAAGGGGATAAGACATTAAATAAGGGGATAAGATATTAAATAAGGGGATAAGATAATAAAGAAGAGGATAAGGTAATAAAGGAGGGATAAGGAAATCAATGAGGGGGAGGAGAGTCAGTGAAAGGGGAAGATATGACAGGAAGAGTCCGATGGGGAAGGGAGGATTTTTGTTTTTGGGGGAGAAAGCATTTTGAGGGAGCATTTGGAGGGAGGAGGATTTTTCTGTGCATATTTTTCTGTGGGATATTGGCTAGTTTGAGCAGTCTGGTTTTTGGGGGTGAACCATTGTAGGGGGCACCAGGTTGCTGGGGGTTTTGGGCACGAGGGCCAGGATTCCTTTCGGTATCCTGGAGCTAGGGAGCCGGACAAGCTGCTCCTAGCTAGCTGGGAGGTTAGTCGGTTTGGGCAGGGTATGGTCAAGTAGAAAGCTAGACAAGGAAGCAATAGAGAGGACAACAAGACAAGCGGGCGTTTAGCATCAGGGAGGATAACAAGACAAGCAGGAGTTTAGCATCAGACGAAGGTATTTTAATTTACATAATTGTTTTATGTATTTAAGGAATATGAAGTATTATAAGGTTGTTCGTAAGATTATTATGTTCAGTTCAATAAATTTTATATATGTTGGTTATTGGTTATATGCTAGTTATGAAGTATTAAAAATGTTAGGAAAGCATTCCTTAAAATAATTTTTTTTGGGGTTTTATAAGGCTCCGTGGAGCAGAACCTTACAGAAATGGTAGATAAACAAAGATATAACCAGAACAACACCACAATAATACCAAAATAATACCAAAAATAACACTTTGATTACTGAGAGAAATGTTCACTTGCCTCTTCGAGGGCGCAACCTCCAGTAGAGCATAACACTATTACAATAATATCAAAGACAAAACTTCTCATACCCTTTACTCCTATTTATATAAATATGTCTATCAAAAGAACAATCTAGAGGAAGATCCTTCTAGAAGCAAAAGCTTCTATTAGGTCTTCTTACATTTGACTTATTCTTCCTTATTGCTAGGCCTTATTAATATTGACCTTTATTAAATGGAAATATATTATTCTACCTGCGTGAGGGGTTAGGTCCCTAACATGTCCTCCCCCTTAAAACCAACCTTGTCCTCAAGGCTTGAGATGGGGAAATTGTTGCAGAATGGTAGTTGGTTCCCAAGTGGCATCTGCTGGGGTTGTATCTTTCAACTGGACTAACACTTCCTTGATGGTTCCCTGACATAGACGACGCTCACGCTGGTCCAAAATTGCTTGTGGTCGTAGCCAAATGGAGCCTTCTTCGTCCAACTCGGGAAGGTTGGTTTGATTTTGGCACTTAGTTCCAATCACCTTCTTTAAGCAAGAAACATGAAAAAAAGATGGAGCTTAGAATGTATGGGCAAAGCTAACTGATAGGCCTCCTGTCCCACACGCTTGAGAATGGTATAAGGACCATAAAATTTGGGTGTCGGTTTCTTACAATGGTTAGCCTTGAGGGAATTTTGCTTGTAAGGTTGCACTGGAAGAAACAACTGATCTCCTTCTGCAAATTGATGTTCAGAGTGACCTTGATTTGCTTGTTGCTTCATGCAATTATGGGCCATGGACAAATTCTCTTTGAGGGTACAGAGAATATCCTCTCGAACTGTAAGCGTTTGGTCAACCACCTGGACCTTCGAGACACCTGGAAAGTATGAGAGAACTGAAGGTGGATTTTGTCCATATACCACTTCAAAAGGAGTCATGTGAGTATCTATATGGTAAGAAGTGTTGTACCACCATTCAACTAGTGGTAACCATTGAGCCCACTAATTTTTCCTTTCCGATGCAAAACACCTCAAATATGTTTCCAAACACTTGTTGACCACTTCAGTTTGACCATCAGTATGGGGATGATAAGTTGTGCTGAGATGCAATTAGGTGCCTTATAGCTTGAACAATTTTTGCCAAAAATTGTTGGTGAAAGTTGGGTCGCGATCAGAAACAATAGAATGAGGCATGCCATGAAGCTTGAAGACCGGATCCAGGAAAAGTTGAGCCACAGTGGAGGCTGTAAATGGGTGTTGAAGAGCACATAAATGAGCATACTTGGAAAGACGATCAACTACCACCATGATGACCAATTTATTTCCCTATTTAGGTAAGCCTACAATAAAATCCATAGAGATATCTCACCAAATAGTAGGTGGAATCGGAAGCGGTTGTAGTGTGCCAGGAGATTTGATTGTTTCACCCTTGTTGCATTGACAAACATCAGATTCATCCACAAAATTGCGAACGTCCTATTTCATACCATCCAAAAAAAAAGAACGTTTGACCCAGTCATAGGTTTTGGTAAACCCTAAGTGCCTAATAGTGGGTGTAGCATGAAGCTCATAAAGTACCGTGGATCTAAGTTTTGACTGTTTACTTAAATACAAGCGACCTTTGTATCGAAGCTCATCATTGAGCCAAGAGTACCACGGGGAGACTGGAGAATTGGCCTACAATTGTTGTATCAGATGCAAAATTTTGGGATCGTGTAGCCATTCATGACGAACAACTTGGAACCAATCTGGTACAATGAAGGAGAGAGAAAAAAGGGACCCTTCAACGTCATATTTTCTGGAAAGTGCATCAACAACCACATTGTCTTTACCTTTCTTGTAAATGATCTCATAATCATATCCAAAGAGCTTAGTCACCCATTTTTGTTGCTCTAGGGAGGAAAGGCATTTTTCTAGAAAATACTTGAGGCTTTGATGATCTGTTTTAATTTGGAAGCATTGCCCCAATAGATAAGGGCGCCAAAGATTCATGACATGTAGAATAGCCAACATTTCCTTTTCGTAGATTGATTTGCCCAAATGTCGCTCTGACAGTTGTTTGCTAGTAAAGGCCAAAGGCCAACCCTCTTGCATAAGGACTACGCCAATTCCTTTCCTGGAAGCATCACATTCCAAGACAAAGGTCTTTGTGAAATCAAGAAGGGCCGAGACTGGAGTGGTGCACATGGCCATCTTCAAGGTTTGAAAAGCTTGAGAAGCTACTGGAGTCCAAGTGAAAGAATTCTTTTTAAGGAGAGTAGTGAGAGGTGCCACAATCTTTCCATAATTCTTAACAAACTTGTGATAATAACCTGTTAAACCCAGAAATCCATGCAAGCTTTTGAGAGTCTTTGGGTGAGGCCAATAATGCATAGCTTCAATCTATTTAGGATCCACCCTAACACCGGCCTTGCCAACAATATGACCCAGGTACTCGACTTTCGAGGCGCCAAAAGCACATTTAGATTATTTGAGGAAAAGTTAGTGCTGAGAGAGTAGATGGGGAACTCAATCCACATAAGCAAGATGGGTTGTCCAAGTTTTACTATAGATGATAATATCATCAAAGAAAACTAAGACAAAAGGACGAAATGATTTGTGAGGCTTTGGAAAGTGGAGGGAGAATTAAACAAGCCAAAGGGCATGACCAAAAACTCATAGTGGCCCTCATGAGTTCTAAATGCAGTCTTAGGAATGTTTACCTCCTTCATATAGATCTAGTGGTAGCCAGAATGAAAATCAAGTTTAGTAAATAACTGGGTGCCACTCAATTCATCCAAGAGGTCATCAATGACAGGAATGGGAAATTTGTTTTTAATGGTGATTTTGTTGAGGGCGCGAAATTCAAGACACATGCGCCAATAACCTTTTTTCTTAAGGACCATGACCACGGGAGAAGAGTAGGGGCTCGTATTGGGGCGGATAACACCCGCGTTGAACAATTCTTGAACAATTTTCTCAATTTCATTTTTTGGGAAAAGGGATGACGATAGGGACGTATATTGGGAGGAAGGCTTCCTGGGACAAGGGGAATGAAATGATCATGAACACCACGAGAAGGAGGGAGTCCATAGGGAGTGGAAAAAACCACTTGATGTTTAGAGAGGATGGATTGGAGGTCCTGTGGCATAGAGGATGTCTCAGTGGCTTGTATGGCATGGAGTTGGGCAATAATGCTAGAATGACCTTTTTTGAGCAACTTTTCCATGCGATGGGAAATGACGGTGATGCCTTGGAACTTATATTGTTGTCTCTCTTGGTCGAATTACATGGTTAATTCCTTAAAATCCATGAGAATGGGACCCAAAGTCCTTAACCATTCTGCACCCAACATAATGTCACAACCATCCATGTCGATAGTAAACATATGAGATTTCATGTGGTACTCACCAATTTGGAGACAGACATTTTCACAACGCCCTCCACATTTCATGGACCCACCATTGACAATAATGATTTGAAAATTATTGACGACATAGATATAACAATTAGTTTCTTGGGAAATGCGACAATGAACAAAATTATGGGTGCTTCCACTATCAACAAGAATGATGACCTTCATGTGCTTAATGTAACCAATTAGTTTGAGGGTTTGGGGAGAAGAGGAGCCAGTGAGAGCATTGAGGGAAATGACTGATTCTACTTCGGGAGGGTCTGAGGGAGGGGTCATGTCAATGGGTTCAGGTGACATGGACACAAGGGGAGCCTCAACATCGTCGTCTGAAACATCCTCCGAGATGGCCATAAAAAGATTTTGTTCCTTACACTTGTGCCCAGGAAAATATTTGTCATCACAATTATAACAAAGGCCTTTGAGTTGGCGTTCAACCATTTCATCCCTGGTCAATTTCTAGATCTTTAGTAGAGTAGAAGGAGGAGTGGGAGTGACTGGTTTAGTGCGAGGAATAAAGGAGGGTTTTCAATTTTGAGAAGAGACAACTTGTTGTGCTTCCTTAGCTCTTTTAGTAGCGTCCACCCAAATCTGGGGCTGAGCCATGAGGACATGTGCACGAATCTCATCCTTGAGGCCACTGATAAAACATTCTCAGGAAAAAGCATCAAACATGCCCTCTGTACGAAAAGTCAATCGCTCAAAAGAGGCTATAAAGTATTCCATTGTGCCAAATTGTTTCAACTTTGTCAAACGACCTAAATGGTTGGTGTTAGTGTCAAAGCGTTCATAAAGCTCTGCCACAAAGTGTGTCCAACCCACATACCCTTGGCAAACATTTTTTCTCCATTGCCACCATTGCCAACGTTCTTGATCTAGATGGAGAACACCATACCATAGTTTGGCCAACTCATCCCTAATGCCATACAAAGAGAAATAATGTTCCATTTGACTTACCCAACCAGTGGGATATGAGCCATCAAATTTGGTCACATCCACACGCGAAAGGCGTAGGTCACGTTGAAAGTGATGGGGCTAACAATTCTGGGAATGAGAGGAAGTTTCACCTTCGGTTCGCAAAGCTAGGTCAGATGAGGGAAGATCTGTAGGGATATGCAGCTTGGCACAGATCATTGTAGTGACAGATTCAAGCTAGGTAACAAGGTCTTGTTTGAGGTCCTCTATTTTTGCGTTGATGGAGGAATGCATGCTTTTATTGACGGTGACAATATTGGCACTGAGATGTCACACTTCTTGTTGGGTGTTCGTGAAATTAGAGTGCAAGGCATTGAAGCGAGCTTCTAAGTCTTGGCTACGGGTGTGGGCCATGATGAAGAGGGAACACAAAAAGGGAAGGGTGGGACCACATAGAAAATGGGTTATGGGTGAAGTGTATCACAACAATCAGGGCAATGAGTTGAATCCAATGGGGTAAATCCCAAATAAGGGTGTTGGAAGGGGGTCGGGTCCAAAACAAAAATTTGCAGAAAAATGATAGGTATGATTGCGATAAGGGCGAAGAGAGAAATCCAACGGGATAGGTCTCAAATAATGGTGCCAACAGGATCCAGACTTTTTTTTTTTACTCCTGTGGAGTTATACTCTGATCTGAAGAATACCGCAGTGATGAAATGCCCAAATGCTTAACATGAAGAAATGTGTAGTAGTTTCACAACTCGAATGCAGGAGACACAATTACGTGGCAATAGATCTTGTCTGTTCTATTTTTTGTTTCCATCCCAAGGGTTAGGATATTCAAGGGTTCTACAGACAAGGGTTTGCCTTGTGCTATAGCTCTTTGATATACGTGCGGGGTCCAACCGTAGTACTCGACCCAATATCTCATGGCACCAACTAAGGAGGCTAGACCGTACCCTTAGTTGTACTACCCGACTACCCAGGTACTAGAGAGTATCTTCCCCAGTGCTGTTCTCGGTGACACTATAACAGTTAGGTGACCGATCAATTTATCTATGGAGGGCTACAAGAGATCTAGGCCGATCCGTATACAGGTGTTTTCTGATGCGCTACCACTCAAAGGGGCATCAACAAGGGTTACAAGGGTGGCCAACATATGTGCGCTTAAGTAACACTTGTATTTCTTATGTATATGAATCCCTGACTGTGGGTTTATGTGCGTAATGACAAATCTCTGTAGCTTAAAGATGCCAGAATACGTCTCTACCCTGAAAAAAATTAACCCACAATTTTATGCCAAGGAAGGTGCTCTGATACCACTTGTAATATTCCAGATATAAAATAGTATGAAGAACAAAAATAATTAGCTAGAAATGACAAATAAACAATGATATAATCAAAACAACACCACAATAATACCAAAATAATACCAGAATAAACCAGAAAGGGCACTTTGATTACTGAGAGCAATGCTCACTTGCCTCTTCGAGGGAGCAACCTCCAGCAAAATAGAGCTCTATTACAATAATATCCAAGACAAAACTTCTCATATCCTCTACTCCTATTTATACTAAATATGTCTATCAAAAGAACAATCTAGAAGAAGATCCTTCTAGAAGCGAAAACTTCTATTAAGTCTTCTTACATTTGACTTATTCTTCCTTATTGCTAGGCCTTATTAATATTGACCTTTATTACATGAAAATATATTATTCTACCTACGTGAGGGGTTAGGTCCCTAACAAATTATTTATTTAACAACACACCGATTCAATAAATATAAAGTCAAGTACAATGTACTCATGTTATTGGAGAAAATGAGCACATGCCAATTATCCATGATTCTTTCATAGAGTGACTAAAATAGTTATTTTATAATGTGAAAAGTCAAATTTATTCCTTTCATTTTGCTAAATTGACCTCTTGAATGAGCTCATGCCCGTTCTCAATGAGTCTCTCATAGAATGGTTAAAAGGGTTATTTTATAATATGAATAAGTAAAAAAAATAAAAAAATCATTAATGGAACTACCAAGGGTATATGCTATTTTCTTATTTTAGCTAAATGGTCATTAACTATGTAATGGAGGTGTAGTTCTCGTACTTATTTTCTTTAATCACCATAGGGCATTAATGAAGATCTTATATTGATTAGGATCCTGAAACATAATCTCATATAAACTTCACTTAGCATTCTCAAACTATAGATGTGTGCAACCACTTGCCATTGCTTCAAATGTATTTTTTAGTCTCTAGATTGATAAATAATTATGAAAATCCACAATATCCATATGCCATTATATATTTTGAAATTATTTATATTTCGAAGTAGTAGGAAGTTAAAGAAAAACAAAACAATGGAATTTTTCAATAACTTAGGGTTGAAGTGTTGGGAAGACCTACATTGTATGGATTTTTACATTTTAGTGTGTTTTCATTAATCACAATGTTGTTGGCTGAATTTTTGTCATGTCAAATATCTATGGGTGACTATTTATAATATTGTTGGCACAAGAATTAAGTGATTTAGTATGTAGAGAAAAATGGAATAAAAATAAGCAATTTAACATATAATAAAAATATAAGACATTTTTTTTCATCATCCAATCTTTATGGAAGCAATATTGGAACAAGAGAAGAAGAGATAAGTGTAAAAAAGATATCATCACCTTCAAAGCAATTGACCCAATCACTACTATAGAATCAACATCATAAACAAAACAAAACTATAAATCTTGGAAAAATTGTGTCAAACATAAATTGAACAAATGAGACATAGAATATTGCAAAGAAAAACAAAAAACAATATCTCTTATGGATTTCCTAACATGTATTTTTGAACATCATGGCCATATACATGCTACCTAGTTTTTTTTT